>CAUYQV010138809.1:0-44281 GCA_963574575.1 Galagoides demidoff
CCCTGGCCCAAAAAACCCCCCCCCCGTTAAAAACCCCCTTTTCAAAAATTATGTTTTTTCCCCTATGGGCCCCCCCCCCCCCCCCCCCCCCCCCCCGCACAATTGCCTGCCTCTCCTTAGCTGCAGCCAGCCTGCCTTGGCCTCCGAACACCCTGTCACTGGGTGCTGGCAGCCTCCAAGCACATCCCCCTCCAAGTATTTTTTCAAATCCTTTAGCCTTGCTGACACCCAGTTGAGCGAGCTGGGCTTTGTCATTAGACACGGGCTCAGCTTGCAGCCTGAGAAGGCACACTGCCAGCTCCGAACACGGCTTAGATTAACTTGGTTCGGCAGACACACCCCTCCCCACGGTTCACAGCTTCCTCCTTGGAAGACGGGGCCAAGGGCAGAGGAGAGTGTGGGCTTGTCCAGCCTCCTTGGACCTGGATGGGCCTTGGGGTTGAGGGCACCTACAGTTAGAAGGCTCCAGCAAAGGAGGCACAGGAGAGGCAGTCTGTATATTCTCAAGAGAGCCCTTCCCTTACTCTAGGGAAAGAAGCTTGAAGAACACCCAGTTAGTATCCTGAAAAGACAGCTCTGAAATGTGCTCACTCAGCCCCAGAGGGGTGGCAGGTACAGTCAGGTGCTAAAATCCAGCTGTCACTTTAGCAGGTATACTCAGTGAACATGAGCTCCCTGAGTCAGTTCCTAGTTTTCAAGAGATAGAAGGAAACTAACATTCATGGAGCAATTCCCTTGTGTTGCCACAGGCTTGACCCTCAGGGTAACCCAAGGAGACAGACTTATTGGGCAGAGGGGTGTACCTTAGAGGGCTTAAGCACTTTGCCCATCAGCTAGACAGACTGTCAGACTCCAGAGTCATAGAGGAGGCCCTAAAAAGCAGCTAGATCTCTATCAGCCAGAACAGTCCTCCTCCCTGCTCTCAGCCCAGTGCTGAAGCCCAAAGCACTTTGCCCATCAGCTGGACAGACTGTCAGACTCCAGAGTCATAGAGGAGGCCCTAAAAAGCAGCTAGATCTCTATCAGCCAGAACAGTCCTCCTCCCTGCTCTCAGCCCAGTGCTGAAGCTCTCCTGGCCCCAAAGCTTCCAAAAGCCACCTTCCCTCCTCTACTTTCAGTTTCTACATCCACAAAGTGAGGACAGTTCACCCAGTTACAACTGGAGGACTAATTCGTAAAAATGGCACCCAACTACTTCACAAATCCATCTTAATACACAGTCTCTCTTTCTGCATAGCAACAACAGCCAACTTGCAAGGAAAAGATCTGGGGGCTATAAGGCAGCCTCCCTGGTGGCCCTTACAGAGGAGAAATGGGTCTGCTCCTTGTTATTGATGATCTCGCATTCCAGAGTGATTTCCGTGATAGAGGCGATGACCCAGAGCTGTGATGCCCATGATCAGATATATCCAGAAACTCTGCTGAGCAGGAATGCCGAGGAATGCTGGTTACTTAGCCACAGGAAGTAGTCTGTGACCCCTGTGGATTTTTAAAAGCTAAAGGGCTCAAGGAGAGGGCCAGGAGAGCCCACTGCCAGGGGCACCCCTTGCCGGATGGGCCCATAAATATAAAATGCAGGCTCTGGCTGCTCTGCATGCCCCATCCACACTGTGGAGTAAACTCCTCCAGCGGTTTTCCTAACCAACAACCCAAGCCAGCCAGAAGGATTCTGCCTCCAGAACTGAGCCTGTTTGTCTCCAGAGAGCTGGCTTCGCCCCCAATTCTGGGGAAGCCCAGACCAAAAGGACAAAGATGCTCAGATAGCCACTCCACCCCCCCAGCGCCCACTACCAAGACAGGGAAACGCCTCTCAGGAAATGATGTCCAGGGAGGCGGTGTCCTCCTACCCTCCTCCCCCTCCTCACCTAGTCCAGACTCCTCCAGACACAGGAAGTACATCCAGTAACTTCTAAATACACCCTTCTTCATCACAAGCTTAAACCAGTGGCAAACACAGACATGAGAAAAATGGCCTCTTGGGAGTGTCACTTGGAGGAAGCAACTAGAAGAAGGGCATGTGGTGTGGCAGAACAGTGTGAGGGTCCCTCAGGGCATCCAGGAGCCTTTGTCCAGGCCCTAAACATCCACAGATGCTCCTTCCCTACCAAAAAGACTCCTTAGTTTGGGATTTAAGGCCCTGCACCATTTGCCTAAGAATTACTCATTCCACTGGCCCCAAGATCCAGTCTGCAGGTACCCTCTCCTGCCCTCCTTTCATTGTTCAGACAGAAGCCCTACCTGGGATTCTTGCCTTCCCAGAGGTTCTTCCTTTTAATGTCCCACCCATAGGCTCTCACCCTATGCACCTGTGACTTGTCACTGGCACTTCTTCCTGGGATGGACTCCCTCTCTGTAACCAGTGTGACAGTGGCAGCCTCCCTGGGCCTCTAACTCTCCCCAGCACCCAGTATGGAGCCTGGTACACACTGACAGTCCAGTAACCATTGGTGGGGGCCGGTACTCTATGGAATAGAAGTAAATTCCAGACAGCAATTCCAGAAAGATCTTCCATCAAACCAATTCCAAGCTCAGCACTGGCTGTGCCTCTCTTTCCTAGCATCATCCCTGCTGCCCTCGGAGGCCCATCGGGACTTGTTCCATTCTCGGCATCTCTGTCTCTTTGCTTTCACTCTCTAGACCCTACGTGGACCTCGTGAACTTGCTGCTGACCTGTGGGGAGGAGGTGAAGGAGGCCATCACCCACAGCGTTCAGGCTCAGTGTGAGCAGAACTGGGGAAGCCTGTGCTCCATCCTGAGCTTCTGCACTTCGGCCATGCAGAGGCCCCCCACGGCGCCACCTGCGCGCCAGCTCCATGTAGACAGAGCCAGGCTCCCCAGGGCCCACCATGGGGACACAGGCCATCACCTCCCAGAGCCCAGCAGTAGGGAGGCTGGTCGAGATGCCAAGGGCGAGCGAGGTAGCAAAAGCCACCCAAATGCCCATGCCCGGGACAGAGCCGGGGGCCTCGGGGCCCAGGGACCTTCTGGAAGCAGCGAGTGGGAGGATGAACAGTCCGAGTATTCTGATATCCGGAGGTGAAATGAGAGGCCTGGCCACAAAATCTTTCCTCCACGCCGTCCATTTTCTTATCTATGGACATTCCAAAACATTTACCATTAAAGAGGGGGGATGTCACACGCAGGATTTTGTGGGGCTTGTGGACTTCATGAAGGTGTATGTTAGCGGAATGAGCAGGTGAGATGGAGACTCTGGAGCAGAGGTCTCAGTGGTGCCTGGCGGATTCTGCCCTCACATGCACTCACACGAGCATGCCCGAGTCCTCCTCAGGACTTGTCTTCTTTCCATCCGTGGAGCCAGTGGGTGTCAGCTGCTCTGTTGTGGGGGAGGTAGAGAGGGGAGGGGGCAGGGTGGAGCAGGCCCACCCAGGCTGGGCCGCCCGATGGGTGCTGGGCCCCACTCTGGAGCTTCTGGCGCTGTCTCTGTGGGGGTTGGGGCGTCTGGGTTCCAGGGCAGGAGTAAATATAAAAATATTGCTGGGAATGCAGGAGGAAGGTGGAGAAGAGAGGGGGGTCGAGGGCTGCTTGGTGCCAAACCGAAATTCAGTTTCTTGCATGAGACCTTTCGGTTCAGAGCTGCTTGGGGGAGGAGGTGGAGGGAAGAGTGTAAGTTCTCTTTGTAACTTCTGAGCCATTGTTCTGTCTCGGGGACACTGACCAAGGAAGTGGCCCCTATGAGTTTATATTTTAACCACTGCTTCAAATCTCGATTTCACTTTTTTATTTATCCAGTTACATCCACATATCTGTCATCTAAATAAAAGGCTTTCAAACAAAGCAACCGGGTCATTAAAACCAACTCCAAAGGGGGAAAATAAACCCAGCCCATCCTTTGAGTACGATTTTTTTTTTTAAGTCCTATTGAAAAATGAATCAAATACCAATGTGGCTATACATCTGACCTCCTGACGTGGGCCCGTACCATTCTGGGGCAAACCTTCCTCCCAGAGGAAAAGGCACACACGAGCACATTTGACAGATTTCCCTTAGAATTTTGTATACCTTGACCCTCAGCCAAGATCGATAATGCACCATACCGGTGATTCTAGGAGGCCCACTAGGAAACCTGGCTTCTCCAAGCTAGAGCCTGGGAATGCAGAGAAGAGAATGGAGACTACTTAGAGATTCCCATTCAGCAATGCTGACCTTTTGCATGAATGGAGGAGACGGCTGCAAATCTCTAAGGGACAGGATTTTCCAGATCCTAATTGGAAATTTAGCAAAGAGGAGTCAAAAATGGACAAAAGAAAGACAGAAGAGACAGAACTGAAAATACAAGGAAGGGAGGGACAGGATTACCATGGAAAATCTCTGCAGTGGATTTCTTGTGGTTATTTAAAACATCTCACAGATAAGACCTTTTTTTTTTTTCCTAATAGGCTATCAAATAAAAGCTTATCCTTTCTGGAAGCCAGTACTCGAATAGGAGCTGGTATTATGAGGAGCGATGCCTGTTCTTAGCCAGGCCCTTCTGGAGCAAGGGTCGGCACACGCATTCTGTAAAGGACCAGACAGTAAATGCAGTACTTTTCAGTTTGGCAGACCGTGAGGGCTCAGTCCAAACTACTCAACTCTGCCATTGTGACACACAAGCCGCCATAGACACCCCAAACTCAAAAGGACTTGGCTCTGCTCCAGTAAGATTTTATTTAACCGGCTAGAGACCAAGAAGCTAAATGTAACTGCTCTAAAATGATTTGTTCTAGGGAATAGCTTACCCGAAACACAGCTAGTATTTCTATGCCCCAAATCCAACCCAAATCTTTCATGTTAGGGGGGGAAAAAATCATTTTCGTGGAGGGAACATGGCAGGAGACACACCCAGCAAGATCTGGGGCTGTGGAGAGCAGAGGAGTCTGTGCTCTTAATCCAGCTCTGCCCTCAGGGGGAGGAGGACCTGCATGTCAGGCTCTGCCATGGGAACCGAGTGTAAACCGGCCGTCTCCCGCCGTGGGCCACTGCAGCGCCTTGACTGTTTTACTCACATCACTCAAAAGCTAAAGCAATAACATTCTCCTCATGGCTGAGTCAGCAGTTCATTTGTTCTCCAGCTCCTGGACTGCATGTGTGAAAGGCATCACTTTGGTATTTCCCTCCGTGTAAATGTTTTCTGTGTTCGCCTACTGATGTCCCATTTGTTGGTTCTATTGTATTAATAAATATTTGTCATCTGTATTTATTATCTCTTGTGTTTTCCCCGAAGGCATAAAATCACTTACTATGTTCATTGGAACCCATTTTCTGATCTCTGTTGCATATCTTTCATGCCACTGTTTTGTTGTTGTTGTTGTTGGTTTTTTTTCTCAGAAGTCAGGTAGATATCATTTCATTCTGGTTCCTAATGTTCCTGGAACCATACAAGAGTATTTATTTCTTAGGCTCTTCTGCTCAAAACCAAAGAAAGTCCAAATTCCTATTAGCAATGATCAAGGCATTTGCACAATCTAAAATGTAAGCAAAGCAGTCATTAAAAATAGACCCTTTGCTTGGGTTTCATACTTCATACAGATTTACTCACAAGCCTTCCTTTGAGGAAGGATGTGGATCTCCAAATAAAGATATGATGTTTATTTTCAGCTTCGCATGTTAACAAGATGATCCGAACACCTCTCCTTTGCATCAGTAAATAGCCCCGTTATTCTGAAATGAGATGAGTGAGTATAGTCAAATGCTGACACCTAAAACTAAATAAATAGAAAACACCAGCTCAGAACTGCAGTCATGCTTTGACACACATATACACAAAGGGAGAGATTCAAACTCAAACCCAGTCAAAGGCTTGACTAAAACAACATGGACAAACAATGCTTACAGTGGCCATTTCCTAAGGAAGAACGGCCCTGTCTGATCTCAGAATTGGCACCACACGAGCTTACTAAGTCATAATATCTGTTTCTGTTAAGGATTTAGGCAGCAGGACCTGTGCATTGTCACAATGCATTATTTTTCTTCAAGCATTAATAAAGGTTTTTAATAAATGGCTTCCACTTGAGTAGCGTCTTTGTCTGAGAGGGCTTTTGACATCCAGGGCACAGGGGCATAGCTGTGAGTAAGAGGGCTTTTAAATCAGGAGAACCCTATGCTTCTGCAGGATGTTCAGCCTCCAGAGAAAACAACTGGATAGATAAGACCACTCTGGCCTTCTCCATCAGCAGACTCTGCCCAAGACCCTGCCTGAGTCACCCAGATAGAGAGGAGAATGAATTTCATACAGTAGGCTTAGAAGCGCCACATTCCACACTCCATCAGGGAGGTCCTCATGGCTCTAATCTTTGAGTCCCTCCTGTGATCTGGCCACCCCTTTTCTCAGACTGAGCCTGCAGCAGACATTACCAGCTTTGCAGCTTGGTGGCCTGGCCCACACAGTGGAACTTACTGCCTCCTCCCCAGTTCTTCCTCGGGACAGCAAAATGGAGCTGGAGATTCTTGTCTACTCAATTTACACCATTTTGGTATACCTATTATATGCCAGGCATCATGATAGGCATTTTGTATACATTATCTCAGCCTCACCATGTCCGCCAATTTGTAGATATTATCCATTTTACAGACCAAGAGACCGAGGTACAAACTTGTGGAGAGTGAGTGGAAGCTGAACTCCCGCCCAGATCAGGACTCCTAAACCCATATGCCTTTCTTCACTGCAGGCCTAGAATCTCTGCTTCTAGGAGTTTATTTTTAATTTAAACCAATCAGGATTACTCCCCTCTTACAGAAGGCCTAGAGAAAGAATAATTATACACTTATATTTATAGCCTCAGGCCTCCGAGGAGTCTGCTTCAGAATGGAAAGGAAAATTGATGTTCTCACCTTTGCTCTCTGCAGAGTCAAATTGTGGTTCAGATAAGGGAAAGCAGGAGAACCCTGGGGCCTCATCACTCTTCTTTGCAAGTGGGTAATTTTTTCAAAGGTTCTTTTCATGGCAGGTACCACTGAGAAAAGAATTTTGGAAGCTACTGGCTTTTGTGAAGACACAGTTAGAGCTTTGTTCACTAAACTCGTTGCCATCACCAGCCCTGTCAGAATTCTTCACTGCTGTCATCATCCTCATCGTGACAGTTACAGATTCTTGGGACTCCATTATGTGCTTTGTGCTTTGCCTAGCGCTTTACAAGATATTGTTTCTAAACCCCATTTTACAGATCAAGAAACTGAGGCTCAAAGACATTGTATTATGCCTAGTGCCAGTCGCAAGGCTAGCAAGCTCTAGAGGTGTGAAAACACGGGTTAAATATACCCAACTGAGTTCAGAAGTGCAGCTGCCTCCCCTGGCCCTCAGGGTTGCTGCTCCAATTCAACAGCTCT
This sequence comes from Galagoides demidoff, assembly GCA_963574575.1. Lineage (NCBI taxonomy): Eukaryota > Metazoa > Chordata > Mammalia > Primates > Galagidae > Galagoides > Galagoides demidoff. The sequence goes on from CAUYQV010138809.1 coordinate 7,324, forward strand.
GTAATTATTAGGTCTTGGGAGGAAGAGGGCAAAAGGGCTTCCAAATATGCTGGTGTTTAAACAAAATTTCCAAAGGAAGCTGGAGCTATGCACCCCAAAACCTGGAGACAGAAATCCAAATTTGTTCTAACATCAACAAAAAAGAAAGCCCCCTGCTGAGAAGGGGCCAAGCTCTGGCCAGAGAACAGTTTTTATGTGAATAATTTTTTGTGGGTGGAGAAGAGAAGAAAAGAGCAATAGAAGCCCTGGACTAGGAGTCCCTGGTTGCTGCTTGCATAAACAGTTTGGGTTTTATCAATTCCCATCAAGAATAACAGCAACAAAAAAGTCACTTCCCAAAGAGAACAGGAAAAAAGTCACAAAGCCAACCTAAACTTATTCATGAAACAAAAGTCCACCAAGGTGAGTGTGGCCATTTGACAAAACCCAAATCTCACGGCATCTTAGGGGTCTGCAGCCACCCAGCCGCTGTTGAACATCAGGCCTCACATGGGAGAGCTGTTAAACTTGGGAGAATCAAGAAGAGCTCCTGGAAGGAATTCTCAGAGGCAGGGCAAGCATTCACAAGGTCCGGAGGGAATCAGCGGCTTCCATTTGCCATTCGATAGTTTGAGGAATTTGTATGGCTCTTAAAGTTAAGGGGGGGATGATGCCCAGGTAAAAAGAAGTGGCATTTGAAGAGGATGGGGACCACCTGCCTACCTGCTGAGTTATGAGTAATACTCTGCAAAGAACCAAGGGCTCCAAAGAGGGCTTTGTCCAGGAAGAAAGATCAGTCCCTAGAATTCTTTCCTACAGAGCTTAGTAGATATAAAACAACTGTTTTATTTTGCTCATAATTTTGTGGGTCAAAAATTCAGAAAGGGATCCTCTGGGTGGTTAGGCTGTCCACACAGCGTTAGCTGGGGCAACCAGGACTGGAGGAGTCACTTCACGATGGCCTCTTCGAGATGGCACCAGGGTGCTCCCCACTCTGCCCACACCCCTCTCTGCTCCCCCATGTGCCACCTTGTCCCCCTGGGCCTCTGGAGCATGGCCATCTCAGGGTAGTTTCCCTCCTTCCACAGTGACCGGCTGCTTCTGAAACATCTCGGAAGATTTCACACCATATTCTTCAAATCACAGCAAGGGTTTTGTTTTCACTCTTGACACTGTAACAGCCACAGGACCTAAACTCCATGAGGGCAGGGACTCTGTCCCTTTGGCACACAGTCATCTCTATCCCCGGCAGCTCTGTCATCGTATGATGTGAGTGAATAAAGAGAATGGAAGAAACCTCTTGTCTAAAAGAGTCCCAGCCTATCAAATCAAAGAAGTTTTCATTCACTTTAACTTCTAAAGCAAATATATCCTTGTGTCCTCATAAGAGGGGCCATCATGTCACAGAATCGGTGAAAGGATGTCACAATGAAGTCAGATATAAATGGGGTACCAATCCAGCCACCTACTCCTCTTGCGCCATGTAAATGTCTTGGGAAATAAGACAGAAATACAAACAATAATTAAAAAAGCAAATCAGGACTGGCTCTGGGAACTTGGCAAATCAGTTAAGCTTTCTAAGCCTGTTTCCTCAGCTACAAAATAGGGAAACTAACAGCTACCCTGCTTCCCTCATGGTGTGTGGGGGAGAGGTGAGGACAAATTACTTAAACTATATGAAAAGTCATAATGCATAGGAAATGCTTTGAAGACTGTGAGATGCCATGTGATACCAGTGATTATTTCTCCTGGCCGTTTGGGAAGGCTGCAGCTTGAAGCCAACAGCGCAGATGGGAGGAGGAGCTGCCCCATCCTGTCCATTCTGTCCTGGTGAGGCAGGTACAGTATCTTTAAGAGGATGGTTCTCGCTCCATATCTGCAGGGTGGGAACTCACTTGAAGTTTGCAAGAAGGACCTGAGGCTATCTAAGTGGGGACCCTCAGTGCATCCCAGCCTCCTCCCTAGGGCAGACGAGGGACTTTAAGTAGCCCTGTGATGCAGCAGCCCTCCCCAGGCTGAGTAGCAAACTTAGCCAGGCAGCAATGGGCCCCAGCTCGAGAGCAGAGGGCCCTTCCTTCCAGGGCTCTCTCTGAAAACCTCAAAGCGAAGTCCCCACAGAAAAAGCTAATTAATAAGCCTCTTCAATGAGAAAAGAAAGCAGAGACTGACAAAGACAAGGGAGGAAGGAGATTTGGGGCCAGAGCCCACTCTGCTCCGTGCCAAGGTTCCTAAGAGTTTGACATTTGGAAAAGATCTGGCCTGGAGGAGCCAAGGATTTGGGACAGGGCTCCTTCTGGCTCCCGGGAGTGTCAAGAAGAGAAGGAGGAGGAGGAGGAAAATGACTCAGCTGAAATGAAGAGAAATGTATTTTTAAAAAGCAAAATGATGAAAGGCACAAAGGAACGAAATGGAGCCCCAGGACAGGGTCCAAATGCCTTCTCAGAGTAAGTGGGGCAAATTTTCAAAAAGCTAGAGAGCTTGTTAGGGTTACGCCAAGGATAACACCATGAAAATGAAGACAGTCTTCAGGGCTTGCCAGGCCCACCACTCTCGGAAGCCTCCCCACCCAGGTCCCTATAGGGCCAGAGGCCACCTCTGCAGGAGAAATGCTAAAAGCCACCTAGCAGCAAATGCTTCTCTGCACTTTCAGCTTGGAAAATGCAGCTGAGTTCTGCAACAAATGAGTTATGGAGAAGGGTGACCCTTGGGCTCCCATTCACTTAGTAGGTCAAAGATGGGAAGAGGGGTCCCATTGCTCCGGCCCAATGCACAGAACATCTGGGGACAGTGAGAAGAGGGAGACAGAGGGAGGATCCCTCCCCAAAAGTTAACACAGCTCCATCCCCTTCCAACAGCCAAGGTCAGATGACCCTGATTGCAAAAGTGTGGTTTTGAAATATTCAATGGAGAGCAAGCGTGATAATGAGCAGAGATATGAGAAGAGAAACCACTGCCTGAACAGCTCAGCACCTCCCTTCTCCAGGGTCATTCAGTATGTTCTCACCTCTCTTCAGTAAGGATCTCACCTCCTCCCTGGCATGGAACCCGGTGGAATCCCACATTTCTAGGGGGTTGCATGGATGGGAGCACAATGACACAAAGCAGAGGAGGACATGAGGGAGGGGATCAGTTGATGAAACCCTGAGTCCCAAGTGTCCTAAGGCAGGGCCAGGGTGGGAGCCCTGCCCCCTCTACAGCCCTTGGGATAATGTACCCTAACTGGAAATCGACAACCAGCAGAGAGTTTCTGGCCCTGCAGCGGCCAGGTCATTTCAGCACCTCCACACAGGGAAGCCATTCCTAGGACCGCTTCAGGTGCTGGGGTAGGGAGGTCCCTGGCCTCCTAGTGGCTGTAACTATGCAGAAGGTCCTGCGGGGAGCTGGCTCTTCCCTGCCAACCTTGAACGTCCTAAAATTCCTTTTCCACCCACTGCTTATCTAGGCAGACACTGTTAGGCAGAGATGGAAGCAGCCTCCATGCTTATGTTTCTACGCCTGGGCCTCCAGAGCTGCATTGTTCGGGTCCTCTGGAAAGCAAAGACAGAACCCAAAGTGCAAGGAATTTGTTGGGGGAGTGCTGTGAAGGATCATGTGCAGCACAGGAGTAGGTGGCCCGGAGCCTCTGCCACTCGCAACCTGACACTTGAGGAGGGACAACAGCTCGGAAGGCGGGCTCATGGAGCTGCAGGTCTGCTCTGAAAAAGCCCAGCCAGGAGCCTGCAGCAAAGTCTGCCCATCACAGGAGGCCTGTGCCCTGTGGGCGCAGCCCCAGCCTGGCACCCCTGCAGGCTCGGTCACTGAAGGGAGCAGCCTGGAAATAGTGTGGCTCTGCGAGGGGCCTGAAGGTGGGGCAGCTGGAAGCTGTGAGCAAACTTCATTCTTCACAGCAGGGAAATCTGTGTGGCACACAACCATGGCAACCTAAAACCCAATAGTTTTTTGGAAAAAAAATGTTTTAACAGAGTGCAATGCTTAGTTCTAGAGACTGGTTCTACCCAGGACCAGCCCTTTGGCCAGAGGCTTCACAGGGTTGTTGTGAAGAACAAATAAGAAAACAAAGGCATAGTCACTTGCAAGTCTAGGACCCATAGGAGAAGGTTACACAATGGTGGCTCATTGGCCAAATAGTGCCATTGTATGTTTTCTTTGATTCACATGTTGATTTTTTTAAGTGAAAAATTAGTTGCCAGCATGTAATATACAAGCCACAAAAAATCAGATCTCTAGCTTCTCTTCAAGAATAAAAACACCAACCAACACTGAGCCCACATTTCAATTTGCCACAGTCCCCACCACTCCCTATTGTCTTACTCCCTACCCATCTCACTCTCATACTTGTCCAGCCTGCCTCCTGTAGGCCTCCCACTTACACCCATGAATGCATCCAAGCCATTAGTGGTCATTCCATTTCTTAGGATAATATAAATAAGATAATATAAATTTAGAAAACCAAATAAGAGCTGGCAGGGTCAAACCCAGCCCTGGCCTGCCAAACAATAATGAGAATTACAACAAAAATATAGCCTGTAGTCCCAGCTACTTCAGAGGCTGAGGCAAGAGAATCACTTAAGCCCAAGAGTTGGAGTTTGCTGTAAGCTGTAATGCCATGGCACTCTGCCCAGGGTGACATGGTGAGACTCTGTCTCAAAAATAAATTAATTAATTAATTAAAATAAGAGAAAAAAATGAATGGATGATAGATTTGAGAGAAATCTATCAAAAAGAGATAGATTAAGGAAGGAAAAAACTGAGACAGAGCATTGATCTAGGAAACTTAACATCCAAGTAGTAAGAGTTCCAAAATGAGGGAACAGAGAAAATAATAGGGAGAAAATTATCTAAGAAACAGTACAGAAATGAAAAATAAGAAGTTCCAGATTAAAAGGACCTAAGAAGGACCCAAGACAGTCAATGAAAAATTCCCCCAGCAAGACACATTCTTGTGAAATTTTGAAACTCTTGTGGATAAAGGGGAAGATCCCAAAAGCTTTCAAAGAGGATAAACAAAGGCACATAAAAATGATCAAGGCTCAGCGCCTGTAGCTCAGTGGCTAGAGTACCAGCCACATATACCAGAGCTGACAGGTTCAAACCAGTCCAGGCATGCCAAACAACAATGACAACTACAACAATAACAAAAAAAAAAAATTACAGGTGTTGTGGTAGGTGCCTGTAATTCCACCTACTTGGGAGGCTGAGGCAAGAAAATTGCTTAAACACAAGAGTTGGAGGTTACTATAAGCTGTGATGCCACAGCACTATACTGAGGGCAACATAGTAAGACCTGTCTCAAAAAAAAAAAAATGATCAAGAATAAGTATGGCATCAGACTTCTCAAGAGCAACTTTGGAAGCCAAGAAGACAAAGGAGCAATGCTCAGGTTTTCTGAGGAAAAGTAAGTCTAAACCCAGGCAGATCACTAGTTAAGTGGGGTATCATCGAGATAGATTTCAAACATGCAAAGTCTCAAAATATTTCCTTCTCAAATATCCTTTTGCAGGAAGCTCCTGCAGCCATGCCCAACGAAACTGAGGGAGCAAACTGACAAAGATAAAATCAGATCTAGGAAGCAGATCTAGACCAGGAGAGACCAAGAGGGGCAGACAGGCAGCATTTGGGACGGCAGCCAACCCCATCAGAACCAGCGACAGAGGGCCCTGCATGTGATCATCTCATGGTCTTGTCAGACAGTTTGGGGATAAGTCAGTTACGAATAAATTAGTTATAGAAAGCTAAAGTCAAAGACTTGAGTGGGCATTTCACAAAAGAAGATATCCAAACAGCTGGTAAGCACAAGAAGAGGTCCTTGATATCATTAGCCACCAGGAAAATGCAAAGTAAGACCTGTGAAAATCACTACCTACCCAGCAGAAGAGATAAAATTGAGAAAGGCAGACAATCCCAAGTGTGAGTGAGTCGGTGAAGGGACTAGAACAGCAGAGCTGCCTGGGGGGGGGGGGGCAGAAATGGTGCAACCACTTTGGAAAACTCTTTGGCAGTTTCTTATAAAGTAAACATACTCCCATTTGATGGCCCTGCAATCCCACTCCTAGAACTACATCCAGAGAAATGGGTTCAAAGAATTTACAAAGATACTGGGACAAGACTATTCAGAGTAGCTTTATACATAATAGCCCTGAACGGGAACCAGCTGAAATGTCCATCAAATAGGAAATGGATGAACAAGGTGTGGTATTTCCATCCAAGGGATGAAGAGGATCACGTTCTCAGCAACGAAGGGGACTGAGCAACTGATTTGCACAACAACATGGGTGAATCTCAAAACATCATTAGCGTAAAACGTCAGACAGAAAAGAATACATGTGGCAGGAGCCTATTCATATAAGGTTCAAACACAGGAAAACCAATCTGCCGGAACAGAAGTATAAATAGTGGTTATCTCTGGGGGTCCAAGGACAGGAAGGCATTAACTGAATACTGATACTAGGGAACCTTCTGGGATAACAGAAACATTCTGTATTTGGCCTTGGCAGTGGAGTCACAGGTATATCACGGGTAAAAGTCATTAAGCTGTGCACTTAAGTTTTGTACATTTCACTATATGTAATTTGTTCTTCCATAAATTAATGAAAGAAAAGAAAACCAGACAAACCCCCCAAAGATGCATTATTAATTCCATAAAAAAAAGGAATTACATTCAAAAAGCAAATATCATCTTAAAATATTCCCTGCAGTAGAGATTTGGCTTGGATGTGAACAATACTTACACAGTTGTAATAAAGGATAAATGTCCTATACATGCATTCAACCAGATATCAGTGTTGGTGGGGTGAGCAGGAGGACAATATTTGTGTGTAGCAAAGGGCTGGGATGAGCAAAGAGAGCTAAAATCTAATGTTTTGTAGGAAGAAGTCAACAGATCAAAAATAAAATAGACATAACAGCAGAGCTACATACGTTGTTTGGACATCTGGACTTCTAAATACTAGAAGAAACAGCTAACAGGCAGCAAGTGGTTATCTCTGAAAATGGTAGATTTAGTGATGAGGCAGCACAGGGCAAGGTAAGTCTACTTGTAATTTGGATCTGCTTGAACTAGTTTTAGCAAAAAGAAACTCAAACTCTAAACAACATCACTTAATTAAAACAGGAATGTGTTTCTGTCTCAAGTAAAAGTCTAGAGCAGCGGTTCTCAACCTATGTGTCATGACCCCTTTGTAACAGTGAAAATACATCGCAACATTAGGAAGGTTGAGAACCACTGGTCTAGAGGTAGGCAACTCAGAGCCACTGCACAAAGACTCAGGCTCCTTTTTCTCGCTGCTACACCACGCATGGCCTCTATTCCAAGATCACCTTATGGATCAATAGGGCTGCCCCAGCTCCAGCCATCAAAACCACATTCTAGCCAGAGAATGAAGATGAAAGTAAGGACAAGGATGAAAAAGGGTGCCTACTAGCTATCTTTTTATGATGTTTCCCCCAAAGCTATTGTGGTGTTTCCCCCAAAATAAGACACTGTCTTATATTTATTTTTTATCAAGAAGACACACTAGGGCTTATTTTCAGGGGATGTCTTATTTTTATTAAGTATAAGACAACAATCTACATTTATTCAAATACAGTTAAGTCATCTTCTTCTGGAACCTGACAGGGGGAACTGACCTTGTTGGTGGAGCTGGCGATAGTGATGTGTGAACTCCTTTCCCCTAGCTGTTCACACATGCACAAAAGGATGCCTACAACCAGACCGGTTACCACACGAGCACCCGCGCAAGTATGAACTGCCTGGAGAAAGGAGCTGTGGCAGATAAAAGGTATTCTAGTCTTCCTTACCGCTCAGTGCCGAAATGCATGTACTATATATGCATTCAACCAGACATCAGTGTTGGTGGGGTGAGCAGAAGGATGATATTTATGTGTAGCAAAGGGCTAGGATGAGCAAAGAGAGCTAAATCCTAATGTTTTGTGGGAAGAAGTTAACAGATCAAAAATAAAATAGACATTTTATTATTCACTAGGTCTTATTATCAGGGTAGGGCTTATATTTAACAAATGCATAGAAATCCCACTAGGGCTTATTTTGGGGGTAGGTCTTATTTTCAGGGAAACACGGTACTGCCTAAATCTCACTCACCAGAATCAATTCTCATGATCATTGCCAGACACAAGGGAAGCTGGAAAATAACATCTCTTTTCTGGACATCCGTGAGTCAGCTGTGGAAGAGGGTCATCTCTGCCACTACGATTTGTATTTAAAGTTTGGAACTATCTATAGATTGTTAAAGGTATGGGCCTTCCCCCAAGCCCAGGCATCAGGAGAGGGGTCCCAGCAGGAAGACTGAGCAGCCTACATCATGGAATAAAGGTATTAAGGCACACATCTCACCACGGGGCCAAATCACTCCAAACAACAGCCTTACACACAGCCTCACATGCCCAAATCTTTCCTAGCCTTCCACATTTAGACCCGTGTATGAAAAAAAAAAAATGTAGCCTCACAATGTGCCCAGTCAGGTGGAAATGGTTATTTCTGCCTTACAGATCAGGAAACAGGCTCTCAGAGGCCAAGTTACTTCCCCTAGACCGTAACTGGAGGAGCTTGCCCTTGACTCAGGAATCCAGAGAGCAGTCCAGCCTTCTCTCCTCCAAAGGGTCTGGGTGGTCACCTGCAGCTTTTGGATTCTCTGCAGGACCAAATCAGGCCTATCAGTAAGTCAGGAGAAGCAATGACTCATTTGAAGACAAGATAAACCGCAGGGAGGCCCAGCGGGACAAGAGCCCTGTTTCCTAGGAAGTCTGCCTTCTGCAGGGCTGACAGAGCACACAGTTAGCAGGGAGGAACCCCTTCTGCAAACACCAGCACAGCAGTTTCCAGACAAAGAGAAAGTGCTGCTGGTACTCGCTGGGAGCTGCAGAGTTATTTCGGTCCTCAAAGGGCTTTTGTCAAGACAAGGCCACGAGCCTAGGCATATAGAATTCCAAGCTTTTCCTTTCCTATGCCTTCAAAACCGGAAGGGAAAGTTGTTCAGTGCTACTCCAACAGTATTTGTCCCCCAAGTCCCATCTGAGAACCACATTTCAGAATAAAGTTGCAGACCCTCTAAGCGACCTTAGGTTAGTTGTTTCCTTTCCCTGTATCCTATGTCTCAGAACATGGGTGGAGATGTTGGATAGATACTGAGGTTCTTAGGGCAAAGAGGCAATTTGGCAGAGGGCAGAGGTAGCATACTGTCCCTAGAACCTGTCCTAGCCCTGCCTGTCTGGATGCAATGAATGCATGAAGACCAGCCAGAGCCCAGAGTCCAGCCAAAGAAAAAAAGGAAGAAAGGAAAGAAAGAGAGGGCGGGGGGGAAGGAGGAAAAAAGAAGAAGGGAAGAATAAATAAAGAAAAAAATAGGGAACACTATATTGGCTCAGGAAATGGGAAGTAGGCATGGGTGGATCCAGGTGCTCAAACGATACATCATCAGGAATCCGCCTCACACTACTCCGCCTTCCTCTGTGACAGCTTCATTCCCAGGCAGACTCCCTGCACAGTGGCTCACCAGACTTGGATCCCCTAGCTTTGCACCCTTGGCAGGAAAAAAGAGCTTCCCTTTTCCAGTATTTAAGGGGACATTTTAACAAAAACCATTTTTGTTATAAAGAGATACTAGGCGGTTGACTTGTTACTGCAACTTAACCTAGCCTGTCCTGACTAATGCATGCCTCACTGGTATAGCTTAGGACACAAGCTCACCTCTGCAGTCAGTGGGCTACGGTGCTCTGATTGGCCAGGCTGAGTCACAGGCTAGCCCTGGAGCCAGAAAGTGGAGACCAGTCTCACTCTATCCGCAAGAACAGAGATTTCCCCCAAAGAAAAGTGAGATTCAGTTGCCCAAAAGAAAAGGGGAGTTGGGCAGTGGGCAGGAACAATCAGCAGGACTGCACAGCACTTGGCATAGGCTGGAGCCACGATGGATGCTCTTCAAACCAATAGTTTCTGGATCTGGGGCCTGCTATGCTGTCTAACAACCCCTTTCCCTCCATAGCACATGTACAAAGGTACCAAGCTCCTGCCTCCCCACAGGGCTCATCAAGAGACCTTGGGGCTCTCAGAGGAGGAAGGATTCTGGTGGCCCCCTCTGACCATCTGCTCTAGCCAAGACTCCCAGCTGTGACAATCTCCTGGCCCTGCAGGGAAGCTATAGGGGGGCCTACAGGTGTCCAAGGGTAACCTGGAGGCCAAGTGTCCACACCTGCAGCCTCTGAGGGCCACCAAATCCCGCCCAGACCATCCCAACAGCCGGTGCACAGATGCTCACACGTCATTCCAGCAGAGCCCATTCCTCCGGGAACAGAAGTGGAGCGAGGCCATCCGTAGCTCAAGTCGCCATTCCCCTACATATTTTTAACCTCCTGGGCTCAGGACTTCAATCCGGCCTGTCTGCCTCTCCCACAGACCTCAGAATCCAGCCGGAGTCAGTGCGTCACACTTCCTGCAACAGGCCTGAGGGTCAGGAGTTCATCCCATTGAGCTATTGCCTGGGGGCGGGGGTCCTAACAAGCATGACATCCTCCCCCAAAGCCCCAACAGCTGTGTTTCCCCCTCACTCGGAAGGAAAGAGACCAAATAAAGCAGCAGGAGGAATTACGTGCTGCAGAAGTGCTCAGCCGAGGATTCAGAGCCAAAAGGTCAGACTCTTGGCTGATGGTTTGGGGGCAGGTCATTTTTGGGGTTTTCTGCCTCGGTATTCCTGTTGGCAAAATGGGGATAAGAGTAGGCAAGTTTAGCGAAGTGATCAAGTCTTTGATGCAGTGCAGACTTCTCAATCCCAGTTCTACTAGGTCCAGTGACATTCCAAAATCAAGCTGGTCCCTTCATGAAGAACTTTCTAGACTGCCTCAAACCTACCCTAGGAAACAGAACTGAGGTCTAGCTAAGTCTTCAGCTTTGGTTGTCTGTCTAAATTGGCCTTTTTATAGAGCAGAAAGCTGGTGGGCCAAGCCAATGACTGTAGGCTGCAGGCTCAGATGCTAAGCATCTCAGAGGTGACCAGAAGTTGGGCAAGGGGCAGGGACAGGACAGGAACCAGGGCCCAGCCTCTTGCATTATACCGGGGAGCACCAACGAAGGGGGGGGGGGGCTCTGAAGACTCACAACCAGCCACTCCAAACATTACGTGCATTTATAAAGGCAAAACATCAGATCCAGTGGCTCACATCTGTAATCCCAGTGCTTTGGGAGGCAGAAGAGGGAGTATTACTTGAGGCCAAGAGTTCAACACCAGCTTGGGCAACATAGCAAAAAGATTGTTTGGGTACTGGGTGCAGTGGCTTACGACTATAATCCTAGCACTCTGGGAGGCTAAGTCAGGAGAATCCATTAAGCTCTAGAGCTCAGGAGATCGAGACCAGCCTAAGCAAGAGTGAGACCCATTTCTATTAAAAATAGAAAAATCAGCTGGGATTGTGGCAGGCACCATTTAAACTCTGCTACTTGGGAGACTGAGGCAGAAGGATTGTTTGAACCCAGGAGTTTGAGGTTGCTATGAGGAAGGCCGATGCCATAGCACTCTAGCCTGTCTCAAAAAAAGAAAAATTATTTTTAAACTGACGCTCTAATTTGAAATTGTATTTTAAATAATCATAAACTACTTTTTCCTCCTATTAAATATGTGCTGTTTAAAAATGAGAGGAGTGGCCAGGCACAGTGGCTCACACCTGTAATCCTAGCACTCTGGGAGGCTGAGGCAGGTGGATTGTTTGAATTCAGGAGTTTGAGACCAGCCTGAGTAGGAGTGAGACCCCATCTCTACTAAAAATAGAAAAACTATCTGGGCATGGCAGCAGGCATCTGCAAGTCCCAGCTATTGGGAAGGCTAAGCCCAGAAGTTTGAAGTTGCTATGAACTATGACACCACAACACTCAACCCAGAGCAACAGAGTGAGACTCTGTCTCAAAAAAAATAAAAATAAAAATAAAAATGAGAAAAGTAAAAAGAAAAGTGAGAAAAGAGTGGTTTTTTCCACTCTACCTTATTTAAAGACAATTAGTTTAAAAATAATGAACCACTTCTTTATTATCACTGTTCAAATAAGCACAAGTAAAAATAATACAAAGACATTAAACCACTACCTGCAATCTAGCAGATTAACAAACTCCTGCTTCATTTTACAAAAATTCTTAAAAATTAGCCAGGCGTGGTGACATGTGCCTACTCCCCGATACTCAGGAGGCTGAGCTGGGAGGGTCACTTCAACCTACGAGTTAGAGGTTACAGTGAGCTATGATCTCACCACTGTACTCTAGCCTGGGTGACAAAGGGAGACCTGTATTTAAAAAACACACACACACATAGTAGAAAAATTTTCAAACTAGTTAAAATACCTTCTATGATGAGACAGGGGTGAATACAACTAAACATGGTATGAGAGACAGAGCCCACCAGGAAGCATGATTAACTATAAAGCCTGTATGTAGAAGGCACTTCAAAAAGACAAGTCTACCCAAATCACTTAAACGGGAATAGAGCAAGTCCTGGTGATTGTATTAGATGATTTGTGGTGCCAGCAGCAGCCACCCAGTTCAAATTGGCCTAAGCCAACAAGGAGAATTTATTGGCTCACTCAACTAGAAAGGTCAGAGGGTCCAGCTTCAGGCATAGTTGGATCCAGGCTCAGACAGCACTATGAAGACTCAGCTGCCCCTTCTCCACGTACCAGCTCTGCTTTCCTCTGTGCTGGCCTTATTGTAGGATGCCACGTGCTGTTCCCCGGAGGCTACAGACTCACAGCCTCATTCCTACTGCCAATCACAGAGAGAAAAGGGCTTCTTCGCCTAAGGGTTCTCATTGGCTTCATTTGTGACACCATCACCGTGGTCAAGGAAAAGGAATACACTGATTGGCAAACCCATGTAGGGCATCTGATGCAAGGGCCTGAAACTTCCAGGGGCCTGGGCTGGAAATAAAAGGGAGTCATCAGGACAAAGAGGGAGCCCAGGGTTGTCTGGCTCTGCCATGACCAGCTATGGGGCCCTGGGCAAGCCATTAGCCCTCTCTGAACCTCTGTTCCCCCATATATAAATGGGGTAACAACCTACTGCAGATGGCTGCTATAGAGATTAAGCAAGATAAATTATGTAAAGTACCTAGCATAGAGCACTCAACAAGTAGAGTCTTCTTAATAGCCTCTTTTCTCTATTCCATTTGTTTCTCACTTTGGCTTCCCTTTGTCCTGTTTCCGCTTTAAGACTGCCAGCAGCTCACCCTTCAGCATCCCCCAGTATCCCAGGAAGCACCAAAGCTAAAGAGTTTAGGGGTCAGGCTGTGGGTCTGGTTTTGCCCACCCCACCATGCATTCCTGCATGCTCCACCTTGCAGCGGACAGCTGGGAGATAGGGATTGGCCATGCAGCACAGCGGAGGAGCTGAGGCTGGGTGGGGTTTCAAGGAGCTGGGGCCAGAGCAGGAGTGTCTATCCATCTGAGCTAGTGTGCCCTGATCGCCAAACACAAAGCCTCCAAGAATGCAGCTGCAGTTTGGAAGTGTGAGGCAGGAGCGGACTTGGGACTGCCAAGTCAGGAGGGTGAGACCAGGAAAGGGGGAGCACAGCCAAGGGAAGGGGCAGAGAAATGATTTGTTGAATCCAACAGCTCACCAAAGATGGGGGAAACACAGCCTCAGCAGAGTGTGGGTGCCAAGTCAGGGTCATCCCAGAGCTCTGAGGGACTGGCGAAGCTCTGTGAATTCAGCAGAACATCAGGACAACCCTACCCACTGTTCCTGGAAAGGGCCACATGACCACACCAGCAATGGAGGCCCAGTTGCCAGGTGGGAAACCAGTAAGAAGCGGCCACAGGAAGAAAGAGTGGGCCACCAATTCTGAGGGGACAGCCTGAAAACCCTCTCCGGTCCTTCCCTTTGTCTCCGCTTTTTTCAAGAGATTCTTCTCACTGAGAATGCCTCTCCAGGCCTTCCTAAGTGCAGGGGAGGCCCCACCATGGGCTTCCAGGAGAGGAGGTGAGAGAGCGTGGCTCTGGATTGCTGTCACTCCTGGGTTGAGGGACTTTGAGCAAGTCTCATTTCCCTGTTTGGAAAATCAAAACAAGTACCTTTTGCAGGGTTTCCAAAGGGAATAAAAACAATGTATGTGAAAGTGCTTTGTAAATTCTAAAAGGCAATTTACATGTTGGTTTTTGATAGTATTATTATTAGCACCTTCACAAGCCAGCCCTCCACCTCTCCATATACCCCAAACTTGTGTGTAGCCGATGAGGTTGTGCCCACCCTTTCCCCAGGGTCCTTCATACCAGGACTGGCACCTGCACTCTCCACCTGAAGGGATCGGGGAACTGATGGCCCAGGGAGCAGTGCTTAGCCAGAGACAGACACACCTGGGCTTCCTCACTGCATGGGGCTATTCTAAGGTGTGTTCTTTGCTGTTCCCTGGGCTCCTCTGCAGGACTAAGCCTCAACTCCCTCTCTCCTACTGATACTTCAGTCCCCTCCACAACACCCCCAGTTACAAGGAGCTCATCACCTATCTGGGCAGCCGATTCCCTCTTCAGACAGCACTGACTCTCAGGAGGAACATTCTAACCTGTATCAAAGTTGTCTTCATGCACACCCACCCTCTTTCCTGCTCTTCCCTCTAAGAATACGTTGAAAAGTATTAGACACATTAATGTAACTCTTGCTAAAGTATAAATGACTCATTCCAGATCCTTTCCTGAAAGGAGATTTTGTCATACTCAAGATCAAAGGGTCCTGGATTTCTGGAAGGAGGGAGTTATATAGAAGTCAGGAGGGAAGGCCAGAGGCTAGGAAACTCTTCAATGGACTCCTGTTCCTGCCACTTCTGGTAACTGCCTTGTGGTTTGGGGGAAAACCCCCTCATTACAAGTGATTCAGATGGGGGGGGCCCAGTTGGAAATGGGCCTGCACTCCAGGCCAGGTAGCTAGAGCTGGCAGCAGAGGCTGGCCTGAGAAGGAAGCAGTCTGAGGTTAACTTCCCTGGAAACAGGCACTGAGACAGACAACTGCAAGGATCGCTGGGGAGAGCTCTCCAGAGAGACACCTGTGTGGAATGACCAGGCAGGAGTGGGGAGAGAGAAGCCAGCTCACAGTGCTGTGCTAGGTAATGGTCCTTCTCAGTTTTCCCAAGGTCACTGGAAGTCAGCAGCCACAGGCCACCCGCAGGGAGGTGGGGAGTCACCTCAGGTGATATGGTCCTTGTGTCCAAAGGTCATTCTCCAGTGAGGGAGAGCAGGGAGGCAATGCCCACAGCTGGGGTACCAGTGCAGCCCAAGGAAGGGACTGGTTCACCACTGAACCCAATATATAAGAAAGCAGAGACAGGAGAGAGCTGGCCTGCGTGTCCCCCAACCCCAGCTGGCCCGAGGGAGGCCCAGGATGGAAAGCTTAAGCAGTTACTGCAATGGAAACAGTCTCCTTCCCACCTCTTGGGCCAGAGTGCCTCCTAGGGGGCAGACTAGTGCAGGCAGCGCTGGAGAGGACCCACGTGTCTCCCCTCACACACACCACCAGGGGACACTGTCCATTTGGTCATGTCCTCGGTGCACACTCACCAGCACTGACTATGGGATGGGGGTAGGCAGCACAGAGGTGACAAGGGGCACGGCTATTCCGAACAAGTTTGCAGCCTGGACAGAGCCTTCACCAGCTCATTTCAGGCCAGACTCAGGA
This sequence comes from Galagoides demidoff, assembly GCA_963574575.1. Classification (NCBI taxonomy): domain Eukaryota; kingdom Metazoa; phylum Chordata; class Mammalia; order Primates; family Galagidae; genus Galagoides; species Galagoides demidoff. The sequence goes on from CAUYQV010138809.1 coordinate 22,955, forward strand.
AGGATGCAGCAGGGAGAACTGTAGGGGCCATAAGCCTTGGGAAGCTTCGGGAGCTGCCCCAGCTCCATCCACCACCATGGGCCCTTCACAGCAAGAACACCTGGCTTGGGGGCCCAAAGGCAACATTTGAAAGACCTCTAGCTCTTCACCCCCAAAGGGTCCACCACGGCAGCAAAATTTTGACCTGACAACCTTTCCTGCATCTGAACCCCTCATCAGAGTGGCCGTGCAGCTAACTGAGGGGCAGGAATGCAGTAGGCTGGCACATGGGTTTGGGGGCCGTATGTGACTTAGCTCTGTAACCACAGGCAAGTCACCCTTTTTTGGGCCTCAGTTTTGCCATCTGTGAAATGGAATAACAGTAATTTCTATGTTGTAGGCTTATTGAGAGGATTAAATGAGCTCAGCAGCTAGCACACAAAAATCACCCAGTGACAGTAGCTGTTTTACCAGTGTTGTTAACTATTAATATCATCATGACCATGAGCTTAGGGGAGAAAAGAGGCCTTCAGCAAAACATTTCAAAATCCACAAATTTAAGAGAAGTAACTCACAGCCTAAAATTCCATTTTATTGCTTCTTTTACCTTTCTGCTTTCTTGTCTCCTGGGCACCTTCTTTGCAAGGCTGCCCAAACATCTGCCCTCCGTGGATCAGCAGTACGGAGGTGGATGGCAAAACTCCAGACAAGGAATGGAGAAAGCTAATTGGCAGCAGCTGGGAAAACAGACAGGTGTGCAAATGTTAGCATCTGATTAAATGAGGAAGGCCCAACTCTAAGATAGGCCTGGGTTAGAATTCTGCCTCTGCCACTTACTAGTTCCGTGACTTTAGGCCAGACACTTAACCTCTCTGAGCTCCATTTCATCTATAAAATGGGGAGAATAATACCTAATTCACAGGACTTGAACAGGATTAAATGAGATAATGTGTATGCTCTTGGCCCAAAGCAGATGCCCAAGAAATGTCAGTTCCCCTTCTCAGGATGATCCATGCCAAGCCAGGAAGCGGGTGGGTTACCTTTACCAAACACAGTGACAAAGTCCAGTGTTTTATTCCGAGCACAGTCCAGTGGCCACTCACCATAGAAGCACTGAGATCTTTGTATAAGGACTAAGGACCTTATAACAAACCCCTAAATTAGCATCTCCATGGCTGGGACCAGGGAGCTGCCTGGGAATAAGCACACATTCCCCCAGCTCATTCCTATTCCCAGAGCTCTGTGGTTCATGCAGCTCAGGCACTGGCCCAGTATAGTGCCAGTGACTCAATTTTAGGGATGCTCATCCCACCACCCACAAGGGGGCTGGCAGCAGGAGTCACTCCCACTTCACAGAGGGCTGTCTGACAGAGGAGGAGGTCAAAGAATGTGTCAGTCTAGAATAGCCCCTCCAGTCTTTCAGACCAATCCTAATCCTAATCTCTCCTCCTGTGTCCTTGCAGATGAAGACTCAGACAGCCAGGAGACCATGAACCTCAAGATATCCTAGGGCCTCCAGAATGCAGTGCCCACATTGACATCCTTGGTACCTGACAAGTACTATACAGACAGTGAGGTCCTCTAGCCCTTGTGACTTAAGAGCTGGCCAAGGCAGAGGCATGTGGAACCATGACAGGCTTGATTTGTTGGCTATCTCAGGAACAGACATCTTGGACTTGACTGCCCAGTGGCCCACACCTGCTGAGGCCAGTCCAAGTACACTGGTTGGGCTCTCAGGGCTTCCCATGTGGTGCCCTCCCTCCAGTCAGCGCTGACTCTCGGCCTATCATCTCCCAGGTTCCTTGTTTGAATCTTACCTGTTTTCTAAAGCCCAACTAAGCCCCACCCGCTCCAGGAAGCCTTCCTGGCCCCCTTATCTCATGTCCGGTAGAATTTACTGTCTAGCTCACAACTTGAAATCCTTGACCACATTCTGTAGCACACATTCACTCAACTGATCTATGGATCCAATGCATTGGCTCTCAACCTTCCTAATGCCACAGGTTGAGAACCGCTGCAATAGAGTATTGGGTACTTCCTCTGTGCAAGGCACTGGGAGCAGCATTGTACAAAGATGCTCCTCATGAGCATGTGGAAAACTGCAGCACTATGTGGAATCTTGAGCTGATTTTACCTGCCTGACAGCTGTGTGACCCATTCAAACGAGGGCCCCCCAGACAAGGACCCCCTTTCTCCTTTTCTCATCTGCTCTGCAGCCCAGGGGAATGGTCCATTCTACAGATAAAAGAGTTGAGGCTCAACAACAAGGACACTTGCCATAGTCACACCACTAATAAGTGCCTGAACTTAGATCCAAACCAGGTTTGTGTGACCCTAGAACCCACAGGAATTCTGTCTCCATCACCTCAGATTTTCAATGACAAGGTATTAATTGACTCATTACTGTTGTATCTTTCTTCCCCAGTGTGTTTCTACCTCTGCCAGGACTGTCACCCTTCCTCCTTGCCATGGGTGGTGCACACACCCTCAGTGGCTGTGCATTTTCAGCTCCTGCTCGGCTCAACCTTGATTTCCCTTTCACTCCCTGAGCTGTTAATTCGTTTCCTATTCCATAGCGCCACCTGGCGGCCCTAGAGCGCATAGCGCGGTTTTGATCAAATGGGCAAAGGGAGAAGCCTGATCGCCTAACAGGCCTGAAAACAATGTCACACCTATCGCAAAACCAGCGCTTCCGGCACAATCCACTCTACCTCTCCACGGGACTCAACACTGCCACTAACTCCACCACAGCCCGCCCTGCAGGCATAGAAAACAGACATGAAAAGATTCCTTTCATAACCTGGGGATACTAACCAGGCCCTCCCAGGGGACATCCTTGGGGTGGGGGAGGGGGCCTGGCTTGTCAGCCAGGACCCAAGTGGGGAAGGGGCCACCCCAGCAGCAGTGGAGAGTCAGCTCTAGGCTTACTCCAAAGCCTCACTATGTTGACTCTTCCCTCTAACTCGGGAAACACGTTGAGAACAGTCATCTTTCTGACTTCATTCTAAATGACAGATGCATAATATGGAATCAAGCCATAAGGGATGATCTCTTATCCTTATAACATAAACTTTCACACATTACAAAATTGCACTAAAAACCATCTAGAAGTATGTGAAAATGAACTAGAGTTATCTGTGAACGGTGGGATTTTTAATATAGCTTTCTACATATTCCAGCTTTAATTCAAATTATCCTGGAATACTCTGATGATAGAGAAGAAACATGTTTATGCTCTTTAGAAAATTTAAAGTGTTTCCCATGATGCCCTGAAGAGCTGTGGTGTCTGAACTTGACACTTCAGGTTGAAAGTGCAGGTCATCCATTCACAGTCTGGGTATCCCTGGGTAAGTCTGCTCCCTAACTGATCCTCACCCTGTTCTTCATAAACTAGAAATAATTATAGCTGCCCACCTCATAGTTTTACTGTTAGGATTATAGGAGATCGTGTGTATAAAAGCGTTGGTAGGAGTACTTAATAAATATTCTTTGAGTGAATAGTGTTATATATACCTAGGGTTCAGTAATCTAATGCAAGTGACAGAAACCCAACTCAATCCAGTCTAAGTAAAAAGAAAGGGTAGTATATGCTGAGTTATTAAAATGAAAACTAAAAATATTAAGGTTTCAGGCATAGCTGTAACAGGTGCTAATATGGTGTCATGAGAAATCTGCTTTCTCTTAACCTGGATTGAGTTGGAACACATTCTCCTCAGTAAAGCATCACAGGAATGGAGAAGCAAGAATCCACTGTACTCAATTCTCCTAGGAAGGCAATAGATGAGCCAATACAAGGTGGGGGGAGGCCAATGAGGGAGAAGGGAGAGGGAAGGAGGGAGGGGCACGGGAGGGTCACAGGGTATGGCACACCTCTTGGAGGCAGGACACAATTATAAGAAGGACTTTTCCTAACAAATGCAAATCATTGTTACCTAATTTTTGTACCCTCAATGAATCCCAAACAATAAAAAAAAGAAAGAAAGAAATCTGCTTTCTCTATCTACAGCCATACCACCCTGAACACGTGCATTCTGGTCCAATCCAAGAAGGGTGGGGCCTGATTAGTACTTGGAAGATAGAAACCATTCTTCTAAGTGAAGTATCGCAAGAATGGGAAAATAAACATCACGGGTATTCAGTACCATATTAGAACTGATGGATCAACTCTTATGTGCACATAGAGAAGTAAACCTCAACGAAAATCAGGTCAGTGGCATGAGGAGGAGGGGCTGATTAAATTCACACCTAACCGGTACAACGCAGACTGTCTGGGTGAAGGGCATACTTACAACTTTGACTTAAAATGTACAAAAGCAAATTCGGTAAGCAAAACGTGTGTACCCCTGTAATAGTCTGAAATTTAAAGAGGCAAAAAAGGAAATCTTTCTCCACCTCTCAGTTCTTTCCCCTGTACTAGCTCTAATATCAGACAAGCTCTCCCTACACAATGGGAAGACAGCCCTCTAGCAGGCCACAGCTCACATCTCACCTGCTCAGGGCACTTAGCCAAAACAGAGCTTCTCTCTCCCAATAACTCCAACCAATTCTAAGCCCTAATCTCAAATACTAAGGCAATATAACCCAAGTACAAGGCCTGGGAAGGAGGAGCAGGACCTGCCCTACCCAAGCCACACAATTATTTGGGGCGTTCCCCAAAGGAAACTGGAGATGTCCCCCAAATGCACATTGATCAAATATAATGAATAACATAGGGTCACACCTTCCTTAAAATAGAAACTCTGATAATTAGCTTAAACACCTGTGGAAAGAGTCATGTGGTAATGGGAATCTGTGGACCTGGAGTCTACTTGCAGCTGTGTCACTATGTGACCTCGAGTAATCAGCACAGCCTAGCTTGGTCTCAGTTTCTTCATCTGTCCAGTCAAATATTGGGCTAGAATCCAGGCTCATGTTTCTCCAGGGCCAGGCAGTCAGCAAAAGAGTGGAGTAGCCAGTTCAGCACCGCAGCAAGCGGTGGTGCCCCCAAGAGACCCAGAAATGTTAGTCCCATTGAGAGTTGTGATGTGGGTCCCGAATTACCCGGCCTTCTGGTTTGTCAAAGCATTCTGTAAAATGCCCTGATTTTCAAGGTTCAAAACGATTTTAACTGTGGTAATTGGTTGCACAACTCTGAATTATGCGTATCATTATGACCATCATTGAATCAGTCCCTTCAGTAGGTGAATTGTACGGGTGCATTATATGTCAATAAAACTGTTAGAAATGAATTCAAATTCATTCAAGGAGGGGATGAACTCACAGAGAGTGGACAGAGACTCTGTGCTGATTGTCATGGTCTGATTGGGTTCTGTGGAGTTCCAGTGGCCCGGGTGTATCAGACCAGCTCCTGTCTTGGAGCTGGAGGAGTCTGTACCCATTACCTACTGCCCGACCATTTGTCCCGTAGGTGTGGGTGGTCAGACTCTAGATGATTTGCCTGTAACACCAATTGTTGTGTTATTTTAATACTACTACTTAAGTGTGTTTTGTCCACTGGGAGAGAAAAACAGTAGATCATTTTCCTAAAAATTGAGACAAATTGGAGTAAACCTTCAACTCACATTTTGTTGAATTTTAGTATCTTCTTCTGGATTTGAGGAAACCTAGAAAAGCTGAACTTGGCATATAATCATATTATCTGGCTTTAGGGTCAGCACCGCTGAGAATGCTTACGAGCCCAAGCAGCTGAGAACTAAACGGGGCGGTTATGTTTTGGGGTATTAATATTGGTATGGAAAACAAAGGAAAAACAAAAGATATGAATTCAAAACCTTTTAAAAGTTTTTCAGCCCTTCTAGGAATGCTAGGAGAGGCTAACAAATGTCTGAAGTTAAATTTTTTTAAGTAATTTTTTAGCCTTAAAAAAGGGACAAAGTTCTGATATACACTACGACATGGATGAACCTCAAAAATATTATGCAAAGTGAAAGAAGGCAGGCACAAAGGCCACAGATCGTCTGACTCCATCTAGATGAAGTATCCAGAATTGGAAAAGGCAGACTGGTGGCTGCCGAGGTCTAGGGGGAGGGCAAATGGGAGTCAATACTTAATGGGTCCAGAGTTTTCTTCTGGGGTGATAAAAAATGTTTTAGAACTGGGTGGTGGTGAGGATGGTGATGGTCATACAGCATCCTGTGCATGCTGAGTACCACTGAATTGTACACTTTAAAGTGGTTAATTTTATGTAATGTGAGTTTTACCTCAATTTTTTTAAAGTATGTTAAACACTCTGCCAGTCAAATAAAACATATCGATAGCCTGCATTGGACCCAGTTTTTAATCCCAACCGAACGGTCCCTAAGATCCCTCTGAACACTCTCACATCTCTTATGTCTAGGGTCCAAAATGTCGTCTCCTGTCAAAGGAGTGGTGACCAGCTGCACACAGCTTACAGCAAAGAAGGAAGATGCATTCTGTTTCCTCTAAGTGGAATCTCCCCAAAATAATCTGAGGCCAGGAAATAAAAGTCTACTTCAGCTGGAACCAGGCCAGGGTTTTTCTTCTTTTTTCTAACTGCCCTTTGCCACTATGAAGGGGAAAGAGTTGCATCTGGGTGACAGCGAATGGACTTTGTTGACACAGCCCAACTTCAATTTTTGTGAAGTTAATAATTAGGCTGTCATCCCTCTGCTCCAGAGCAATTAGGGGCCTGCAGAGGGAATGAATGGGCCCTATTATCAAGGGAAATTATAAATAGAAAAAAACCCGGCTGGATGGGAGCTCTGCACAGCATCACAGCCCTGCCCTCTCTGTGCAGAGCCGCAGCGAGCCTGGGTGTGTTGACCCGCCTCTGGTTGACAGCTTGGATCCCAGCTGCCATCCAAAAAGGCTCTAAATTCTGCCTCTGTCATCCAAGCCTGACTTTTTATGCTGTCCAGAGCAGAGCAGGGCAGCCCAGCTGAGCAGCAGGAGAGCCCGGGCAAGATAAACCCCTTTGTTTAAGTTGCCTCCCGCCTCCAAGTCTGAAGGTGTCTGGTGCTGAGCAGAAGGAGCTGGGCTGAGCCTGACAGGCCAGGGTGTTGACCTGCTGAGTGACAGCCTGCTTAGCGGTTCCCCGGGTCAGAGCAGGTTCCCAGCCAGAAGTGGCAGTCCCCAGAGACTCAGCCCTGGAAGGAGGCACCCCACATTCTCAGAGGGGTCTTTTTCCTGCTTGTCTTGCTTGTTCCAGCATCTTGGGCAAGTTCATGCCTACCCCTCTCTGCAAACTCTTCTTTCTGTCTAATCAGATGGAAACAGAGTCTAGTGATTTGGGAAGGAAAAGCATTAGTTACTAAAAGGGGAGAGTGACGGTTGATAAATGTGACTACTGACAAAGAGAAAGCTGATAATAAGAGCCGGTATTTTTATAATGCTTTTCGCACACCAGGCACTTTCTACATATTAACTCATTTGAGCCTCAAAACAGTCCTATGAGATATGTACTATTATCGTGCCCATTCCATGGGTTTGTAAACTAAGGCAGCAAACAGCTGACTAACTTGGTCAAGGTCACATAGCCAGGACCAGCCATTCAAAACCAGATACTCTGGTTCCACAGACCACATGCCGACCTATTACCTATTATCTCTATGGCTTATACTTGACAGTGAGGCTGACCAGGCATAGGAGACAAGAGGGAGTGGGGGGGACTGTGGTGTCCTGGAGCCAGCACACCCAGACTGAAGGGGGCAGCTGTCAGCCAGGTGGTAGCCTTATAGGAATAAGGATTCCAATTTTTTCAAAAGAATATGAAAATCTGCATTTAACATGAAATTTGATTTTTAAAGATTGACACTGAACTCAAAACTTGAAAAGCACTGACCAAAGTACAGCTGTGGGCCACTACTTTGCAACTCTGATGTGGAGGGTTGTTCCTGACTCATTGGCCTCACCCAGCTTCTGCCTGGGTCCAGCCCCTTCTCTCTCCTAGGCATCTTTCTATGCAGAGAGACCCACAGAGAAGTCCAAGGATCTAGGTTCAGAGCTGGACTCTACCAAGAGCTGCATGACTTTGACAAGTCACTTACCCACTCTGGGCAAATTTTCTCATTTGCCAAATACAGATGAAAATAATGTTTGTGTCATAGGTTGTTGGGGGCCTGGAAGCAAAGGACACAAGAACTAAGCTTGGTAGACCATAAGGCACCTCAGAGATGTGGGGTCATCTCACCCAGGTAGTCTCAACCTATGGTCAACTGGGACAGCAGAAAAAAGTAGCCCCAACTCTCTATCTCACAGCCATTTCCCTGATCCCCCCGCCTTTCTAGACCCAGTGATGTCGGGACAAACACACACATCCTGGAGCCTGCACCACCGTGTCCCTGCTGACCTCATCCCCCCACCTCCTCCCTGGATGAAGACCACCTGCTCTAGCCAGCCTCTTACTCCTATACATGACACAAAATTTTGAATTCAGAGAAATATTAAAAATAGAGAAAATTAACCACCACCCCTGCAAATCTCCATAAATAATTTGGTGCATGTTTAACTAAGCAATTGTTTCTGTACATAAAAAGAGAAGTTATTTTCAATATGCTTTTGTGAACCTGGAATCAGATCCACAAAGCAGCTCTCTTTTTTACTTACTATATCTTGGGTGTCTCCGTATGCAGTTAGCATAGATGACTGTATTCTTATCAATGGTGACATAGAGTTTCATTATTTTTCAAACCAGTCCCCAGTAAGTGAAAATCACTTCCAATTACTTTGCTGACACAAGCAGAGTCCCTGAGGGCATCTATGTACCCAAAACTTTGGCACTTAGAGGGATGTTCTGTTTAATTCTGAGAGGTAGAAATGGCTGTGTCAGAGGCCTGAGTGGTTTTGTTTGAATTCAGATTATCCAACTGCCCTCAATGGGGCTGGGCCAATTCGCACTCTGTAAGCAAGGTGCCCTTCAGACCACCTGGAACCAAGCCCCCCTCTTTGCCTTACCTGCCCACCCCTCATGCTCCCTATCCTCTCCTAAGGAGACAGATTCCCAGCATGGGCGTACATGCTTCACCCCAAGTTCATGGCCACCGTCCCGCCTCTGGTCAGGGCTTATAGAGAAAGAGAAGTGCTACATTGGACGGAATTATAAGTCTTTTCATTTTCTTTGATTTATGAAAGTTATCTTAATTTTTTTTTAAATTATCTACTGGGAAAAGTGAAAAAACCTATGGTAGGCATCACCAACTAAGATATCGTCCTTGTAACATCTTTGTAACCCACCAAGATATCATGGCTTATCCCAGCAGAGTACTGCACAGTTTACTTAATAGACCCAAGACTGAAAAGTTAGAGCTTGTGCCCAGGATTGCCTTTTAAAGAGAGGAAACCTCCCTGAGGTTTTCCCAAGTTCTCTCCAAACCCTTCGGATTAGGAGGGGCTGCTTAGGTTCTCCCTCAGAGAGAAAGGAGGGTTTCCAAATGCTCAAGCCAATATCATTGGGAAAACCCAATTACAAGGAAATAGTTCTTGCCTGGAGCTTAACTCCAGGAAAGACTATGAAAGAAGGTATAGGAAATACAAGGGAAAACCCAATAAATCAGGAGCCTTGAGTTGGAATCCTGACTCTGCCTCTACTAGCTGTGTGGTCCTGGGTAAATCATTTATCCTCTCTGACCCTCAGTCTCTTCTTCTAAAAATACATGTAATAATCCCACCTCGCAGGTATGTGAAGAATCCAGCACAAGGCTTAATCATTGGCAAGTAGCAAGTGCTTAATAATTGTTGGCTAAATCAGAATCATTGAACCTTTCCTTGCAGGCTAATCTAGCAAATTCTGTCTGGGCTCACAAGAGACTCCTGGACTAACTGACTTTAGCAATCAATGGCTAAAGTGTCTCTTGCTGATTTATTAATCTCAGAACAGGCTGGCTGCTTCCTTGACCAAGGGAATAGGTAGACATGGCCACCATTGTTTTTGTTTGGCAGGTGCCACAGCCAATGGACTGGAATTGCAAGTATAATCAAGGCACATAATTTTGTGGAAAAAAGGTATTTTTTCTTGAGTGGTCCCTTCTCCTGACACACCGTCTCACCTTCACTCCAGCAAAACTGATTTTTGAAAATCTGACTAAAGACTAAAGACCTCTCCAAGAAGCACCCCCCCAGCCCCTCACTCTGGACCACTCAGACCCAGGCCTACACTTTGGATGCACATACACGTGCCAAGATCTTACAACAGTTTTCACTTGTTCCAACTCTCCAGCTGCTTTGTGTACTTATTTCAGATCTCTCTAACTAAAGCAAAGCTTCCAGGTGATTAGGCATCTTCTGTATCTCAGACCTAATAAATGCCATTTACAGAGCAATCACAAGATATCTCACATGCATCATTTCATTTAACCTTCACAACAACCCTGCAAGATTTAGGTGTCACTCTGTTCAATTTACAGGTACAGAAACTGAGGTTCAGAGAGGAAGAGTAACTCATTTACAGTCACAGAGCTTAGCACTGAAGGTGCACGAGTTGTCACTCAACAAATAATTTTAAATGATTGAAATAATGACGGATGGATGGGCAGGTAGTTACATGGATGGGTGAATTGATAGATGGATGAATAAACAGGTAGTTGGACGGATGGGTGGATGGATGAAAGGGTAGATGAATGATGGACGGATAGACAGCAAATAAGTGATGGAGTCAAGTTTATCTGATTCCAAGAAACTTTTCCATTCGTGCATGGAATGCTTTTTAGCACCCAGAATAGGCACACAGGCAGGAGACTCGCTTGAGCCCAGGAGTTGGAGCTTGCTGTGAGCTGTGATGCCACTGCACTCTACCCAGGGGAATAGCTTGAGGCTCTGTCTCAAAAAAAAAAGGGGGGGAAACAGAATAGGCACACAGCAGGTACCCATTCACTGTCAAACTGCCCCAAACACGGTGTAGCAGTCCACCCTCCTTCCTCCAACCAAGTGCCACAGGTGCCCGGATAAAGGCGGCGGTGAGACGGACTCAGCCACTGGGTGAGCCATGAGTAGTGAGCGCCAAAGGTTCTTCTCCCTCCACCACCTCAGGGATAAGATGGTGAGCAGAGACTCCCAGGAGATTCTAAGAGAGTCTGAGAATCCCACGGGCTTGCGGTTTCCCAACTCACGTCTGGTTAGCAAGCGACTCCCCCGGCCAGACCACGAGGGGGCAGCAGTTCGGCACCAGGGTCCCAGGCCACGGCCGGGGGACTGGTGCGTCCCGAGGAGAGAGCGCGGCGCTGGGTGGCGGCCTCCGCTCTGCCCGCCTGATGGGAGAGAAGGAAGGTTGGGGCTAGGAGGGTTGAAGAAAACACTGAAACAGACAAAAGTCAGCACCCGCCATAAGACCACCTTAAAACGAGCCTGGCATAGACCGCGCTAACTGCGCAGCCCCTCCAAGAACGCAGAGAGAACCAGGCGCCAACGACAGACAGCCACGTGCGGGGCGCGGGCTGCGACCCATTTGTGTATGTTCTAAATGTCTGTGGTCTATACGAAAGAAAATTCTTGAAGGAAACCCAGAGGTTACTTCTTTTCTTCCTTCTCTGCTGTTTAAGTGACAGTTTTGCCATTGACATGTTTATTATTGTTGTTGTTATTACTATTAACAGATTATCTGGAAATTGAGGTTTTGAGGGTTTGATCCCCCACCCCATGCTATTTCTTTTTCACACTTGCTTGCTTTTTTTTAACCTAATGAATACTGTTTTTCAAAGGAGGAGGAGGGTGGTGTAGAGAATGCTACTGGCCCTGCCTCCTTAACCCTGGGGTCAGGAGGGCCAGCTCGCCCTGCCCTCTGCACGGTGCCTCTCCCTCCTCCTCCTGGAGCGGGATGGCAGGCTTGGCCCTGGTACTCCAGGCTCCGGCAGGCCCATACTATTTGATTTTCCAAGGCTGCCTTTGAGGAACCCATTTGGATCCATTGGAGAGTGAGGGCTTGGTGTTCTGAGCCACAGTCCTGATCAGGGAAGCTCCCCACCCCTGATAAAGATGGAGCTGACCAGCGGGGCCTGAAAGGCGGGGCTCCCCAAGAACCACATAGCCTTGGAGAGTCAGATGGAGCAGATTTGATTAGAGTGTTGCCAGTACAGCTTGGGGTCTGCCTCCTCCTAAGTTTCTTGGGGAGATCAGACTGGGCAGAGCTTAGATTCCCCACAAGTTTAATTTGGACCTGGTTTCTGCATGCAACAGCTGGGTGACTTTGGAAAAAACGGCTTGACTTCTCTGAGCCTCAGTTGTCTCATTTGTAAAATAGTTGTTCTAAGATCATTGTTATAAAATTGAGCATTGATGTATGTGAACCACATGGCAAAAAGATTGTCATACAGTAGGCATTTAATTAACGATGGCCATGCGCACACCTTCCCTCTTCCTCCCGCCTTTCCCTTCCCTTTCCTGCCCCCTCCCTCCTCCTTCCTTTTCTTGGAAGGAAACCAACCATAAAACTGAATGGAATAAAAAGTGAAGCAGAAACTCTGCAGCCTGTAGATTGTCATCTAATTGCCCCAGAGTTGTCTTGAAACCAGATAGTGTCTCCTAAATATCTCAACCCTGCACCCCAAACCTTTACTCTGGTTTGGGGTGCAGTGTCCCAGACGGAGACCCCATCTCCCAGCCCTGCAGTTCCTGCTTGTTCTCACTTGAAGGCAACATTGAGCTTTGGATTTCAACCTGCCTCAAGAGCACGTCTCAATTCTCCCAGCCTACCCTAGCAGGACCGGGCTATTCATGATGCTCAGAGAGCAGTTTTAGAGACAAAGAAAATACATGCTACTTCCCTCATCTCAGAATAAATATAGGAAACTTCATAACCCTAAACACGATACTGGGTGAAAATATAAACAAGCTGCAGGAGATAAGGGGACAAACTAAGGCAGGGGCTTGGGGAGTTCTGTGCCTCTTTGCAGACTTATCTATGAATGATTAAAAGGCAACGGGAATGACAGTGACAGCTCAGTAAATTGTGATACATCCACTTGAATAAGCATTTAAAATTATAATGATGAAGATTATCCAGCAACTTGGGACAATTATATAAGCAGAAGGACAAACATAAAAACATATTCTATATTTTGATGGCAAATATCTAAAAATTATAGATACTTGTAGAAAAAGGGAAACAAACATTTGGAACTAGAAGTTATTTTTTCCTATATTCTCTTTCATGTTCATGTTTGTTTATTTTACTGGGGGGTTTTGGTTTATTTGTTTGTTTGTTCGTTTGTTTTCGAGACAGAGTCATACTCTGTTGCCCTGAGTAGAGCGCTGTGGTGTCACAGCTCACAGCAACCTCAAACTGTTGGGCTCAAGTGATCCTCTTGCCTCAGCCTCCCAAGTAGCTGGGACTACAGGCATCTGTCACAATACCTGCCTTTTTTTTTTTTTTCAGAGACAGGACTTCCCTCTTACAGGCCGCTCTCCTGAGCTCAAGCTATATACCTGCCTCGGCCTCCCAGAGTGCTAGGATTATAGGTGTGAGCCACTATGCCCCATCTATTTATTTTTAAATGTTAGGACTGTTAATGGGTAAGGTCGAAACCACACTGATTCTCTCATTACGTAGTCCTGATGCTTCTAGCTCAGTGAAGTCCCTGATGCTCACAGTAAAGGTATTCCTGAAGATTAAGATACAAACGGCCTCCAGAGAGCTCCTAAGAAAACATTGACTCAATAAAACACATTAGGAAAGAAGAATGTATGCATTTTTTTAGGCTAGTTCTCTTTCCTGTAGAAAAGCAGAATTTTACAAAAAGGGAAAAGAATGAAAGAAAATGGCAGGAGATACTACTCCATAATAATACCATCGTACTTGAGCAGACTAGGTTTGTCTACTACTTGTGTCATATCAATAATTATTTGCCAAGCATGCTGATGTATTAGGTACCAAGCATTAGTCTGAGCGCTTCACATAGATGATACTTTCCACCTTCTACAGATGAAAACTAGAGGCCACAGGGGCCAGTGGCTTGAATGTGCCTGGCTTATCAGTGGCTAAACCAGGATTCGGACCTAAGTGTGACCCTTCCCAATGCCTGTGCTCTTCCTGCCACCTCCACAGCCAGGACTGCCCAGCAGGGCCCCAGGGTGGGTAGGACCTTGGCTAAAGCACCAAGCAAGGGACAAAAGCTTCATCAGAGACCCTTGTCTGTATCATACTGGTGACATATATGATAGGTGTGTATCATCAGGTTCTGGAAACTTTTGCTACTGAGGTGAAAGCAAGGCACTTTATTAGCAGAAGGGCAAGGGAAGGTCATAGGGTCCTGGCTCTAGCCCTGTGTCCCCTCTGTTCCTTCTCCCGGGCCTCCCTGCCTTAGTATCAACAGGTGAGCCATGCTTCCCACTGGCACCTAAGGACTGAGTTATGTGTAAAGGTTCCAAGGTCAAACACCTTCAGGCAAACCACAGTTTCCAAGAACTCATGTGAGCAGAGCACTGTGAAGACGGTGTTCAAAAATGTGTCTAAAGAAAGGATTTTTTATGAAACATAATTTGGGTGGCATAGTGGTGGGTTTCAGCTAACATCTAGAAATCAGATAGGGCACTGTCCTAAGGAAAGTACCATCCTTGTGCCTATTTCACAGGTGAGAAAACTGAAGCTCAGAAACAGGAAGGAACTTCCCAAGGTTACTTGCGGGGAAAGTGTGATAAACTCCAGAGTCCAAGATCGCTGGAGCCCAAGCTCTCAACCACTTCAATGCAGTGACTTCCCCTGCCAGACCACTTCTGTGGAAAAAAGAAAAACTTCATGGAAACCACTGTATGCCTCAGACCCTTCATCTGTAAAACGGGCAAATAATAATACCTACCTCTGAGGACTGCTTTGAAGATGAAATTAATACATGAAAAATGAGTCTATAACGCAAAAGATATTAGTTAGTTGCTATTTAATTAAGATTATGGAGTCAAGGCTGGGAAGGACCAACACCCCTAGAACAATTTCCATTCTCCATTTAAATTGCAAAGAAGGATCCTTGCTCCATAAGTCAACTTCTTCTTTCATTAAGACATTCATGATTAGAAATGTCTTCTTAATTCATGTGGCTAAATCTGGCACAAACAGCAAAAATCCTCCCCCAGGGTCTATTTCTGCCCTGCAAGGGAGACAGAATGCAGCCACTCCCTCTCTTACTTGGCAGTGTTACCACGGGAGAGGGAGCCCACTGCCCAGCCAGGCCCCTCACCACTCAGCATCTCTGCGGAGGCCCCGAGAGGACACAGGCATCCAGTGGGCCCCTACCACCTCCCTTATCTGGGCTAATATTAATGCAGAATTGATCCCCTGGAATCTAACATTGATGGAACATGGGAAAAGGAGAAAAGCCATAAAAGTAGAATATTGAAAAAGACAAAATAGCCAGGCGTTGTGGCAGGTGCCTGTAGTCCCAGCTACTTGGGAGGCTGAGACAAGAGGCTCACTTGAGCCCAGGAGTTGGAGGTTGCTGTGAGCTATGACACAACAACCTATCACAGTGCTGTCATGGCACTCTACCCAGGGCAACGTAGTGAGACTCTGTCTCCAAAAAAAAAAAAAGAAAAGAAAAAAGGCAGTTGTGTTTGGAGCACTCTATGATGTGACGCATCTCAGCTCATGACACTTCCCAGTTTCTAAGTTTTTATCCCCCAATTTATTCTCACTGACACCTCAAGCTGTCCTGGGGTGAGGCCCCTGCCCTGGCTTCTGTCCTCTCCTGGTACATTCATGCACTGAGACTAAGTCTGGCAAATAGGGTTGGATTCAAAACACATTTCTGTTCACACAGCCACTCATCACGTGGCTAGGCCTGTCTGGGAGCCTGAGCCCTGCCCAGGGGCCTCCTGCCACAGCCTTCATCACTGGAACAGTGTCTACAGCCAGAGAAGGACCAGGCTCTGGGCCAACTTCCCACAGGAGCTATGTTGGCATTTGAGTATCTTTATCTCCCAGAGGCTGCAGGGAGCTGGGACTGTTCAGGGAGCCCTCTCTGCATCAAAGGAAGATGTTATTGGACGCCAGGAAGGACAGATAGAGGGCTGCTTCCTCATCTTGGAACTTTAGCAGGATTCTTTTGAATGTGTGAAAGTGTTCTGGAAAGCTAAAGCTTATTCCAAGTCTGAGTTAAGTGTTGCCACCTACGCGCACTCATTCTCTGAACTCAGCATCTCAGCACTCACCACTGCACTGCACTGGCCTCTTTGCTTGTCTGAATCTCTCCCTAAAGTGAAAGACACTGTGACTCTCTTATTGTCACCTCATTTCCCAGAACCTAGCACAGTGCCCAGATGTGATCGATAAATACGTACTGAGTGAACCGATACACGAACTTACCGTCTGATCCGTATGCTGTACTTTAAAAGAAGCTGCCAGCCTAATGAAAGGAGGATTTCCAGTTTTAACATGGCAGAATAAATATTTTCCTCTTGAAAATCACACAAGGACAAGAAACCGGAGAAAAAGATGCACAAACTGCATCTTTCACGAAACCAGGAGACGAGTGTAGCCCCAAACTCTGATATATAAAGTAAAAATACCTAGAGAAATGTAAATTACCCAGTGAGGAGGAAGCAAGTGCCTGCAGGGTTGGAAGGTTCCCAGCTTATCGGGAGCCTGAGGCAGGAGGATCACTTTGAGCCAGGAATTTGAGGTTGCTGTGAACGAGCGTGGAGGAACCCACAAATTATTCTACAGAAAGGCTCAGGAATATGAGGCATAAAGTTCTCATAAAAGATAGAGATTGAACAAGAAAGATAACAGAAATTGTTAGAAAAATCTCTTCAAAGAATATATAGATACAGGCCAGGCACGGTGGCTCAGGCCTGTAATCCCAGCAACCCTAGGAGGCCAAGGCAGGAGGATCACTTGAGCTCAGGAGTTGGAGACCAACCCGAGCAAAGTGATACCCCATCTCTACTAAAAACGGAAAATTTAGCAGGAGTTGTGGCAGGCACCTGTAGTCCCAGCTGCTCAGGAGCCGGGGGCAGGAGGATCACTGGAGCCCAGGAGTTTGAGATTGCTCTGAGCAAGACTGACGCCATGGCACTAGAGCTGAGTGACAGAGAGTGACTCTCTCTCTCTCTCAAAAAAGAAAGAAAGAAGAGAATACATAGATGTGAAACAAGAAGGGAAGAATAGAAAAAAATAAAGAATAAAGAGTACACAGAATCTATCAACTAATGAATAGATAAACAAAATGTGGCATATCCATACAAAAGATTGTTATTCAGCAATCAGAAGGAACAAAGTGCTCATACATGTTACAGTACAGATACATTTTTGAAGCATTATGCTAAGTGAAAGAAGCCAAGCACAAAAGGCCACACTCTGGATGCTTCTATTTCTGTGAATCTCCAGGATAGGCAAATCTGCACAGACAGAAAGTGTATTAGTGGCAGTCAGGGGCTGGGGTAGGGTGACATGGGAAGGGACTGCTAATGGATCCAGGGTTTCTCTCCGGGATGATGAACATGCTCTGGAATGAGATAGTTGCAATGTAACCATTATACATATTAATAAAAGCAACTAAACTGTGTAAAGAGGTGAACTTTAGCGTATGTAAAATATTTCTCACTTTTACACAGAGCCTCTAATCAGCTTCTTATGATTTAAATATAAGCTGGAGGATCACTGGAATCTTGAAGAACACCTCCATTGTGAAAGACAGATCAAACCATAGCAAGACAGTAGGAAATTCAGAGCAAACTGTGATACTGAAGGACTCAGAAGAAAACATAAAGAATTATAATGAGTATCCTCTGAGGGACATGAGACGATGTTGTTCTCATGAAACAGGAGCTGTGCACTAGAAAAAAAAAAAGAAGCCAAAAATCAAGGAGTTTCTCAGAATAACAATTTTTGTTTGATTATTGCTGAAATAAATCCTTCAGTAAAAGGAATAAAAAGGATATTTAAATAAAAAGATTAGATAATGATATCCCCTACAATAGCTCCACCCCAAATTTTAAAAGTCAAAAAGATGGCAATAGGTGAGAAAACATTTTTTAGAAGTTAGAGAATCAATTTGAGATGCCTACCATTAAAATCTAAGAAATAGGAATTCCAGGAAAACTAGAACAGATAAAATGATGAAATGAAGGTTATCACAAAAATAATATAAGAAAAGTTCACAGAATTACAGGATCTAAGTCTTCAGCTTTTGAAGGCCTTCAACAAATGGTGAAATAGCTATCCCAAAGAACATGATCCTGAAATTCTGGAACAGCAAAGATAGAGAAAAGATACTTAAAGCATCTACACAGAAAAAACCTCACATCACATACAAAAAGATCAAGAATAAAAGGGTAACAGACTTCATAACAGCTGGAGAAAAATGGAGAAATAACTCCAAAATCTTGGGAAAAATGAATTTCAACCTCTATATCCAGACAGACTATACAAACCAAATGAGAAGTTATAAACTAAGATATTTTAAGCATGCAAGATCTCAAGAATTTACCACTTGTACACCCTTTCTGAGAAAATTACTGAAGGACAGTCTCTGAGAAAACAGGGAAGGCAAATAATCAAAAGAAAAAGAAACCAACATAACACAAAGGCAAATGATTTCCCAGAAAAAGAGTGAATGGTAATATCAGGACAACCAACAGCTTTACAGAAACTTTAAAGAACAGGAGGAAGGAGAATGTCAAGAAAAATACTGAATTATGGATTATCCGATGGGTTTGGCCATATAGAAAAGATACAGAGAGTATTACAGAGCTACAAAAGAGTGGGCACCCTGGTCAGATATCCAAAGACAACTAAACAAACAGAAAAGTTGTCAAGAGAGGAAATTTAATTTCAAAAGACTATTAGGTTCAACAGTGAACAATGTTGGACCATGTTATTGTGAAGTCATATGAATGTAAATACTGAATAAGGACTTTACAAAATAGTAAGATAAGCGCTATCAGAAGGAAAGGGATAGAGAAAGCACAGGTAGGCTAAAACCTTCATCTGTATCATTGGAAGTCAAATAGTAATGGCCACAATTAATGAATTAAGAGACAGTTTCACATAGCTGTTATTTGGAAATATTGAAGTCGATGCCAAAATAATTAAATGTCTTGGAAGATGTTGTTTCTGGGAGTGGGAATGACAATTAGTTGGATGGGCTGGAGGAGACAGGGCAAGATAATTTGGACACATTTTTTTTTTTAGATTGCTTAAGTTGCACTGGCTTTGAAATCAAAACGTAGTTTAACCTGGTTTTGCCATTTCCAGGCTGGTGGCCCTAAGGGAATTCTTCCCTCTTCTCAGCTCTCAGTTTCTTCCATGTTCATAATGCTCCTTACCTGGTACAGAATAGGGATGCAGTGTTTACAGTAAGTAAACGGGAGGCCCCTTCACATGCCACCTGTTTCACATGGATGTTGTCTGTTTCTTCTGGGGAGCAAAGGCTGTATACTCTGCTCCTTTTGTGACCCACCCAGGGTCCACTAAAGTATGTGAAAAGAACATCATTTGGCAAACTGCCAAATTGTCTAATTGGCCGTTACAAGTTATGGCTCACCTGAGAGATAGTATTTCATTGAGGGATAATTACAGGGAAAAAAAGAGATAATGCTGTTTCGAGAATACCATCACTACCATGGCCTTTCAATTATCCCCACAGTGACAGAGCTTTATGGGTTTGGTTAAAACGAAAGACTACAAAATAATCTGAAAGAACCAAAAATTTCTAGTGTCTCTCTCTCTCTCAAAAAAAAACCCCACAAAACAAACAAACAAAAAAAAACAAAAAAAAAAAACAAGAGGTAAAAGCAAGATCTGGCCTTTCTCTTTCAATAAAAGTTTCCCCATGACCAAAATCACTAATTATCCCCTAGCCTCATTTTCCCCTTCTTCCTTTTAACACTAGAACCTCAGCCTGCACTCTGGCTGCTCAGGCAGAGATTAGGTTCCCAGAGTCCTTTGCAGTGAGGCGTGGTCCCTGACAGAGTTCCTGCCAATGACAATAAGAAGACGATGTGTCTGACTTCCACATCACTTCCTCAAAAGGAAATCGCCTGCCCTCCACTTCCTCTCTCTCTTTCCCCCATCACACAGGCTGGTGGCCAACAAGACAGAAAGAACTTAAGGTGCCTCCATGCCCACAGGGAAAACACAAGAGCCAGTTGTAGGGGACTCTTGCTTCAATTCTACAATCAAGCAGCAATTAGAGTGTCAATTGTTTTTAATTTTTTAGTAAGTAATAGATACACATGCCTCAAAAGTCAAAATACGTAGGATGGGTGGAGGGAGGGTAATTGGTGGGACCACACCTACAGTGCATCTGACAAGGGTACATGTGAAATTTACTAGGTGTAGAATATAAATGTCTTAACACTATAACTAAGAAAATGCCATGAAGGCTATGTTAACCAGTTTGATAAAAATATTTCAGATTGTATATAAAACCAGCACATTGTACCCCATGATTGCATTAATGTACACAGGGATGATTTAATTTTTTAAAAAGTCAAAATAAGTGGAAGTGAATAGTATGAGAAGTCTCTCTTCACCCTAAATTTTCCTGCCCAGGTACCAGGCCACACTCAGCCCTCAGGTCAATACTGCTACTAGTATCACACAGATTCTTCAATAATTTCCTTACATACAAATGCGGGTGCTTGTATTTCCCTCTTACTCAGCGATTCTCAACCTGTGGGTCACGACCCACAAGAACTGTATTAAAGGGCCGTGGCATTAGGAAGGTTGAGAACTACTGCTCTTATGATACAAAACATAATTTTCTACATTCTACATTCAACACTCTATATTGGTACCACTTCTGAGAATCTATCCTTAGAAAATAACTGGAAATTTTACTATATGATGAAAAATATTAATTGCCAAATTATTTAGAATAGTAAATAAAACTGTATAAATAAAACATTAATACACGAAAACATGAAACTTACCAAACAAGATTAAATTTGTAAAGAGTATTCAATGGCATGGGAAAATACTTAATAATTTTATACGAAATGAAAGAATCACATTAGAGATTGCATGCCAGGTGTTCTCAGCTCTGTGATAAAAAAAAAAAAACACCACACCAGCCTGGCACCTGTGGCTCAAGTGGCTAAGGCACCAGTCACATACACCTACGGTGGCAGATTCGAATCCAGCCCGGGCCTGCCAAACAATGACGGCTGCAACCAAAAAATAGCCATGTGTTGTGGTGGGCGTCTGTAGTCCCAGTTACTTGGGAGGCTGAGGCAGGAGACTCGCTTGAGCCCAGGAGTTGGAGGTTGCTGTGAGCTGTGATGCCACAGCACTCTACCCAGGGCGACAGCTTGAGGCTCTGTCTCAAAAAAAAAAAAAAAAAGAAAAAGAAAAAGCACCACACCTAAATATTGTCAATGCATTTTGGCAATTAGCAACATTAGTTTTTCTTCTGCTTCTCCATTTCCTACAATGACAATGATGAGTTTGTGATTCTTTCATATAAA
>CAUYQV010138813.1:0-34868 GCA_963574575.1 Galagoides demidoff
CTCTCTCTCTCTCTCTCTGTGAGCGCGCCCAGCACCGAGCTCTCTCTCTCTCTCCCTCTGTGAGCGCGCCCAGCACCGAGCTCTCTCTCTCTCTCTCTCTCTCTGTGAGCGCGCCCAGCACCGAGCTCTCTCTCGCTCTCTCTCTCTGTGAGCGCGCCCAGCACCGGGCTCTCTCTCTCTCTCTCTCCCTCTGTAGCGCGCCCAGCACAGTCGACTCCGACTGAACGGAAGTCTGCGCCCCACTAGCCAGAGCCCTGTGAAGACTCAGCCTACGTGGCAGGCCTGAGGATGGCACCTCCTCCTCTTCTCCCCATTTCCTATTTATCTGGAGAGGGGAAGACAGTCCCATCCTGACTAGAAAGCAAACTTCCCTGCCTCTTCTTCGGATTAGAAACCAAAAGCGGCATTTTTCCTCCCATGATTTCTTCAAAAACAGGAAACACTCTCCCTCTCCCCCAGCCATCTGGACCTTGACCGTGCCATTCACTGATTCCTTCCCCAGAGGCTTTGGTCACCCCCAAGGGTTTGTGGGGGCTCCGCTGCCCTTCTCTGTTCAGCCAGGAAAACACCTCATTCCCTCTTCACCCGCGAGGTCTCATGCAGCGAGCGGGGTCCTGGCTCTTCTGCTGCTGGGGGCCCGCCCTCCCTGTGGTATCCTCGTTTCCTCTCAGCGCCTCTTCCTTGGCAGGTGCTTCCCTGGGGAAAGATGTGGGTGGATGGGTGGGAAGAGGCTGGAGTGTGTCCTGACTCGGGTACCAGCCTCTTTCTGAGCCAGTAGCTCCTGCAACGTCAGCCAAAGCAGCTTCCCGGGGGGACTGGGACGGTGATGCTGGACGTGCCCACCTGCTTTCTCCTCCCACCAGCTTGATCCCTCCCCCGCATCCTGGGAGTGGCTACTTCCCTGGTCGGGGCTCGAACTCCCTGATCTGCACTGGAGCTGGGATGTCTGCCCTTTCCCAGCCCCAGGGGAGCAGCGTCTCTGAGAGTTAAGGATCTCAGTGATTATTCAGAGATGAGAACAGGATTTCTTTTCCTACCGCAGGAGTTAAGGAGACATTTCTTAGTCACTTTTCTTCCATTTATGACCAGGAACTAACAGAGAAGACACCACTAGAAAGCCCTTCCTGCCCACCCTATCTCTCTTAGGAAAAAACCAGGCCAGCCCTTACCCAACAAGGTACCTTCGGTTTCCCAAGAACAGAGGCCCCTTCCTGGCTCCCCTTCAAGTCCTGTGTACCCGACCTTGGAAGCCAGATGAGATGTGTGTGGAGTTGTCTGTGCCGTCTTAGAGAAGACAAGGAAAATCTTAGTGGCTTCTTTTCAGGTTTTTTTTTCCCCCTTGAGACAAGAGTTTCACTCAGTTGCCCTGGGTAGAATGCCTGGGTAGCAACCTCAAACTCCTGGGCTCAAGTGATCCTCTTGCCTCCACCTCTCCAGTAGCTGAGACTACAGGTGCCCACCACAATTCATAGCTCTACTTTTAGTAGAGAGGGGATGTGTCTCTTGCTCAGGCTGGTCTCAAACTCCTGAGCTCAAGCAACCACCTGCCTGGACCTCACAGAGTACTGGGATTACTTGCCAGGCCTCTTTCCAGTTCTGATAGATTTCACCTCTGTTCCCTGGGGGGATGGCTGTCCATTCTGCTTCACTTTCCAAAGGGTACAGGCCAGAGGCCAACACCAGCCACAGCCTGAACTGGAGGAGTTCTGGAACAGGAGTGGGCTCTCCCAGGATGCCTGTGCTTCTGATAGAAATGAACCTTTACTGTGTGATTGTGGACAAGCCTCCGTTTCCTCTCCGAGCTTCAGTTTAATTCTGTAAAATGTTGGTGTTGGGTCTGATTCACCAGCTGTTCAGAGGCCACTCAAATACACAAAATCAGAAAAACTCGGATGGATGATTACTCTGGGTAAGGGGGAAGAGAGACAGGGTAAAGGGGCAGGAAAAACTTCCACCTAGTTTTTGCTCCCTTCCAAGAACTTTTTTTTCAGATGGAGTGTCTCTCTTTTGCCCAGGCTAAAATGCAGTGGCAAAATCATAGCTCACTGCAACCTGGAACTTCTGGGCTCAAGTGATCCTCTTGCCTCAGCTTCCTGAGTAGCTGGGACTATAGGCTCCCATCACAATGCCCAGCTACTTTTTCTATTTTTAGTAGAGATGGGGTCTCACTCTTGCTCAGGCTGGTCTGGAACTCCGGAGCTCAAGTGATCCACTCACCTCAGGCTCCCAAGGAGCTGGGTCTGTATATGTGTGACACCATCCTTGGCTAATACTTCTTATTTTTTGTAGAGATGGGGTCTTACATGTTGGCCAGACTGGTGTTGAACTCCCGGCCTCAAGTGATTCTCCTGCCTCAGTCTCCCAATGTTCTCAGATTATAGGCTGTGAGCCACTGCACCAGCTCCTTCAAGAACTTTAAAGCAGGAGAATGGATTATGAACGGTAGCGTATAATCATCTCTAACACGTGTGGTCTTGGACAGGGAACAAGGCTGTGGTCAGCTGAATTCCTCTGGACTGTTTCTCACTGTGTCACATAAACACACACACACATATATGCACCCCACGTGATGTTCGTGGGACCACAAGCTGTGCACAGCAAGAGAGGAGGCTCTTCCCTGAAGCTGCCACCTCTTCTGGCTCTCTGGCCACATATTCTACATCAGAGAACACTGTTTTCCCCAACACATAACTCCTGAGCCCCCAACACATAAACAGCAGCCTGAGGGTCTGAACACAGTAGATCCAGAGGCTACGTTCACTGCCTGCTTCCAAGGACACAGAACAGAGGTCATCTAGGGGCTGAAGGCCAGTATAATGCTCTCTCTGGGAAGTGTATGCATCTGTCCAGACTTGGATGACCTCTACAGACAGCACTACTAATTCCCCTTGGGCTGGTCACCAGAATGATTTCCCAGAGCAGTAGGCCACTTGCCTCCACCCCCTGCTGGCCACCAAAAATGATGGTGAGAGTGTAAATGGGCACATCACTTGGGGAGGACAATTTGGCAACAGCTTTCAAATTTGCAACTTTATAATGTAGCAAATTCTACTTGTAGAATGTATTTACACACATGTGAAATGACCTGCAAACAAGTTGTTCTTTGCAATGTTATCTGTTAATAAAGAAAGGAAGTGAATTGTATGTTCACCCACAGCTGGTTGGTGTCATAGATTATGATATATCCACATAATGGAATACTAAAAATGAATGCTTTTTTGTATTGATCTGATAGACTCACACATACATAGTTAAGTTAAAATTAGCAAGGTGCAGAATAGTGGGTATATTTTACTATTATTTAAGTAGAAAGAAAGGACAAAAGAATATGTACATTTGTATTGACTTGTATGTATTAACATATAAAATAGTAGAAGGGTAAACAAGAGATAATTGTAGTTATCTGTTAGGGAGAGGAAAACTGAGATGAAGGCAACTTTCTATTAAATATTATATTCATGTGCTTGCTTCGGCAGCACATATACTAAAATTGGAACTATACAGAGAAGATTAGCATGGCCCCTGCACTAGGATGACACACAAATTCGTGAAGCATTCCATATTTTTAAAATGTAGAATATAAATGTCTTAACACAATAACTAAGAAAATGACATGAAGGCTGTGTTAACCAGTTGGATGAAAGTATTTCAAAATGTATATAGAAACAACACACTGTACCCCATGATAGTATTAATGTACATAGCTATGATTTAATAAAAAAATATATTATATTCATGGCCAGGCATGGTGGCTCATGCCTGTAATCCCAGCACTTTGGGAGGCCAAGGCAGGTGGATTGCCTGCGCTCTGGAGTTCAAGACCAGCCTGAGCAAGAGCAAGACATTGTCTCTAAAAATAGCCAGGTGTTGTGGTGGGTGCCTGTAGTCCTAGCTACTGGAGAGGCTGAGGCAAGAGGATAGCTTGAGCCCATGAGTTTGAGGTTGCTGTGAGCTACAATGCCATAGCACTTTATTGAGGGCAACTAAGTGAGACTCTGTCTCAAAAAGAAAAATATTATATGCACTCTCTCTCTCTCTATATATATATACATATAAAATATATATATTTATATTTTTAGTCAAGAGTCTCACTCTATCCCCCCTGGATAGAGTACCATGGAATCAACATAGCTCACAGCAACCTCAAACTCTTGGGTTCAAGCTATCCTCTTACCTCAGCCTCTTGAGTATCTGGGATTATGGAATCACAGTGCCCAGCTCATTTTTCTGTTTTTAGTAGAGATGGGGTCTTACTCTTGCTCAGGCTGGTCTCCAACTCCTGAGCTCAAGCAATCTACCCACCTCAACCTCCTAAAGTGCTAGGATTACAGATGTAAGCCACTGCATCCAGCCCATTTTATATAATTTTATGGTCGAATAATGTGAATGTATTATCAGTTCAAAAAATTAACTGTAGGCCACGCCTATAGTTCTAGGATTTGGGGAGCCCAAAGCATGAGGATTACTTGAGGCTGGGATTTCAAGGCTAGCCTGGGCAACACAGCAAGACCCTGCCTCTACAAGAAAAAGTTTTTAAACTTAGTTAGGTATGGTGACATGGGCCTGTTGTCCCTGCTACTCAGCAGGCTGAGGTGGGAGGAGCCCCGGAGTTTGAAGCTGTAGGGAGCTATGACAGTGTCTTTTTTTTTTTTTTTTGAGACGACTCACAGCAATCTCAAACTCCTGGGCTTAAGCAATTCTCTTGCCTCAGCCTCCCAAGTAGCTGGGACTACAGGCACCCAACACGACACAAGGCCTGGCCATCCTGTCAGCTGCTTGGGCAGGGGAAGAGGAGACTGAGGAATGTGAGGAGGAAGGAAAACAGCCAGGTGCCTCCAGGGTCCGTCTACTCATAAACCCTTCACAAGGGGAGTCTGGAGTTTCTCTTCTCACAGTGTCACTTGGTTATGGGCTTAATCATTCCCTAAACTTAGACATGCTTATGTGGTTTGGGAAGTCTTGTCTTTTTTGAAAATGTAAACATTTTTACACATGTCCTTCCAAACACAAGGTCACCCCTAAAGCAATGACATCCTTTAAAGTTTACTCGACTTCCCGGCACCCTTTCCCTTCCCTGACCAACCCTGATGTCCTGGAAAAACCCCACTGAATTGTATGAATTTGTTTTAGCAATTAATTTTTGAGAATCTTATGTCACCCCGTTTAGAGAACTGGCAATGCTAGGGTGTTGCAAAACTCAACTTGGGAGTGACTGCTTAGATGAGCAGGAGCCACAGCCAAGACTGGGGGCCCAGTGGGACGCACACCACTCTGGCATGACTTGGGGGTGCAGAGGAGGGGGAGAGGACAGAGGCTGCCTCTTCACCTTCACCTGCCAGGCATTTGCATGGATCTGGAGGCCTGCTTGGGGTACATCATAGGCACAGAAGGCATTTGCCTAAAAGCCCCTGACAAACTTTGCTCATGGGGCAAAGTTCCCTGGAAGACAAAGCTGGTTCTTTTTCCTCAGGGATAATTTTAGGTTCTTACTTCTCCTTCAGTCTTCCTAACTCCCAACCCCTGGCTCAGCCTCCCAGAGGGATTGCTTAGAGCAGTGACTATACAGCGTTCTTTTGAAATAAAGAGCTGTTCAAAAGAGACTTGCTGGGGCCTGGCCCGGGAGGCATTTTCCATGATCATTTTTCCCCCCTTTGGTTCCCTTGTTTTAGGGGAGGAAGTGAGACAGCTCAAGGACCAGGTCCTGAGGAGCCCTAATGAAGGTGTCATATCTTCCTGCCCCTCAACTTGGACATTAGCTTATTTCCCAGAATCACACCCAATCTAAGAGGAACTGGTTTAGAGGCTGGGAGAGCGTGGGCTGCAGAACAAAGCCTTAGAAACTGTGGGTGGCACCTGTGACTCAAAGGAATAGGGCGCTGCTGGCCCCATATGCCGGAGGTGGTGGGTTCAAACCCAGCCCCAGCCAAAAACTGCAAACAAACAAACAAACAAAGCCTTAGAAATTAAGAACAGAAGAAGGGAAAGAGACTTCAGCTTCTTCAGGTGAGGGAGACCTCTGACAGGACATAGATCTGGAGAGATTTCGGAGATATTAAAACACCAGGCCAAGCACTCTGGGAAGCACCTCCCACCAGCACTCTGGGAGGTTAAGGGTGGGTGGATTGCTTGAGCTCAGGAGTTCAAGACTAGCCTGGGCAAGAGTGAGACCCCATCTCTAAAAAATAGCAGGCAGTAGGCACCTGTGTAGTCTAAGCTGCTTGGGAGGCTGAGGCAAGAGAATCATTTGAGCCCAAGAGTTTGAGCTTGCTGTGAGCTATGACACCATGACACTCAACCCCAAGGCGACTGAGTGAGACTCTGTCTCTGAAAAACAAAAAAAAAAACAAAACAACAAAACACCAGGCCTGTCGCTATACACATGCCAAGATGAACCTGTGAATTTCCCAACTCAATGCTTTCTAGTCTTTATTTTTATGTATTTATTTTTGAGACAGAGTCTCACTTTGTTACCCTTGGTAGAGTGCTGTGGCATCACAGCTCATAGCTGCCTCCAATTCTTGGGCTTAAGCGCTTCTCTTGCCTGAGGTTCCCAGGTAGCTGGAACTATAAGCACCTTCCACAATGCCCAGCTATTTTTTAGAGACAGGGTCTCCATTGTGAACTCAGGCAATCCGCACTCCTCAACCTACCAGAATATGAGGATAACAGGCATGAGCCACTGAGCCCCGCCTGCCTTCTAGTTTTTTTTTTCTTTTTTTGCAGTTTTTGGCGGGGGATGAGTTTGAACCCACCACCTCTGGCATACTTAGCTCCTGCCCTACTCCTTTGAGCCACAGGTGCTGCCCCTGGCTTCTATTTTTAAAAGTTCATGAATAAAATCTGCATGGAAATGGAGGGGACACTTTACTTTGGAGGGGATGGTGACAGTGGGGAAGCCTCCACCTCAAATCCACTCATGTATTTATAACGTCTTTATGACAGAAGAACTTAAAGAGAAAGGAACTATGTGGAGAGCTTCAAGGTGGACTGGGGTGTAGAAGGGGCAGTGCAAAGTGGAGAGAAGAAGGAGAATTGAAACTCTTTGGCATCCCAGGTTACCTGATTCAAAATCCAAGGGCAAATGGGCAGCCCATGAGAAGGACTCAGAAATACGGCAAATTTTCTCCATAGCTGGGAAAAAAAAAAAAAATATATATATATATATATATATATATATATATATATCAGAAAACTGGAGGGGAAAAAAGGGTAAGTGAAATAGAGGAAGGGAAAGGGGTCACATCTCACTGGAATGAGTTCTTGGGAGAGGAGAGACGTAGGGTGGCTGCCCTCTCTTTGCTACTTTATTTAAAACACCTTAGCAGTGGGCACTCAAGCAGATGAGGAGCGACTACCGGGCACTGTCCGCTTGACTGGGGAAGGGTGGGCTGGGAGTGTTCTCTCTTCCCCTGTCCCCAGTGTCGCTGTAGGACCTTCCAGGAAAGCAGGCGCAGAGCTCCAGGAAACCGGAGCTGAGGGCGTGCTGTGCTGACCCTGGGAGGGGGGCAGAGGGGCAGAGGGGTCTGGGCATCTGCTACTCCAGCTTTGGCTAGAGGAGAAGGTGAGCATCGGTCTTGCCTCCCTACCCACTCTCGGTTCCGCTCCTGAGGCCCCTCCATTGAGACTATTGGCCGCTGCCCCTTTAAGCACGGTCACTCCTCCCTCCAGAGTGGTGGCACCAAGAGGGTGGAGGGGGGGAGGCTGCGCGTTCCGCCCGCTCAACTGGGAAGATGGCCCGGGCTGGGGGAGTCGCTCCCACGCCCCGCTGCCCCCTCCCTTGACCAGGGTGATCTGAAAGACTCCCGCCCTCTTTCCCTCCCGCGCCACGCGAGACAAGGGCATGGCTCCATGGCCTCACGGGAACAGTTCTCTGGCTTGGTGGCCAGATGCCCCCACCCTGGAGCCCAATACCGCCAACACGAGTGGGCTGCCAGGGGTGCCGTGGGCGGTGGCACTGGCCGGGGCGCTGTTGGCGGTGGCGGTGCTGGCCACCGTGGGAGGCAACCTGCTGGTAATCGTGGCCATCGCCCGGACGCCGAGACTCCAGACCATGACCAACGTGTTCGTGACTTCACTGGCCGCAGCCGACCTGGTGGTGGGACTCCTGGTAGTGCCACCAGGGGCCACCTTGGCGCTGACTGGCCACTGGCCTTTGGGCGCCACTGGCTGCGAGTTGTGGACCTCGGTGGACGTGCTGTGTGTGACTGCCAGCATCGAAACCCTGTGCGCGCTGGCTGTGGACCGCTACCTGGCGGTGACTAACCCGCTGCGTTACGGCGCACTGGTCACCAAGCGCCGCGCGCGTGCAGCGGTGGTCCTGGTGTGGGTCGTATCCGCCGCTGTGTCGTTTGCGCCCATTATGAGCCAGTGGTGGCGCGTAGGGGCCGACGCCGAGGCGCAGCGCTGCCACTCCAATCCGCGCTGCTGCGTCTTCGCCTCCAACATGCCCTACGTGCTGCTCTCCTCCTCCGTCTCCTTCTACCTCCCGCTTTTTGTGATGCTCTTCGTGTACGCGAGAGTGTTCATCGTGGCTACGCGCCAGCGGCGCCTGCTGCGCGGGGAGCTGGGCCGCTTTCCGCCGGAGGAGTCTCCGCCGGCTGCGTCTCGCTCTCTGTCCCCAGCCTCGGAGGGGACGTGCGCTTCGCCCGAAGGGGTGCCCTCCTGCGGCCGGCGAACCGCGCGCCTTCTGCCTCTCCGAGAACATCGGGCCCTGTGCACTCTCGGGCTCATCATGGGCACCTTCACTCTCTGCTGGTTGCCCTTCTTCCTGGCCAACGTGCTGCGCGTCCTCGGGGGCCCATCTCTAGTCCCCAGCCCGGCATTCCTCGCCCTTAACTGGCTGGGCTATGCCAACTCCGCCTTCAATCCGCTCATCTACTGTCGTAGCCCGGACTTCCGCAGCGCCTTTCGCCGTCTTCTGTGCCGTCGCCGGCGGGAGGTGCCCCGCGCCGCCGCCGCCGCCTCCCCGGCCCGCGTCCCCTCGGGCGCCCCCGCAGCCCTGAGCAGCCCGGAGCAGGCCAGGCAGTGCCCGCCACTCGATGAGTAGGTGACCTGGGCGGAGGGACCGGCGGCTCGGGGTCAGGGAGCATTCGGTGTCTGCCTGAGTCAACGTGAATTTGGGGGTTGTTAGGAGAAGGTGGAGGATGGCTCTGCCTGGAGAGAAGAGGGGACAGGGAGTAGGGAACCAAAATGGGACCCAGGCCCTTTCCTTTCCCGGATCCAACCACTAGGGTTGAAGCAAAGGAGAGCGGACGGGCGGGCGGGCACTTTCTTCACCCAAAGGTGGGCCCAGGGCAGGAACAGGCCCGAGTTTTGGTTTCCTGGCTCAGTTCTTTGGCTGCCAAAATTTCGACCTGCCTCTCACACTTAAAAGAGACGACCAGTGGCTGTCCTATCTCTTCGGCCTCAGTTCCGCTTTCTCTCCAAGGTTGGATGGCTGTGAAGGTGGGAATCCACTTGGAGTGTGAAGGACAGACACGAGGAGGAACCCGTGAGTGCTGCATTTGTGGTCCCCTCCCCCCTGGTCTGGGTTGGAGTTGGGGGTGCCCTGATGCTCTCTGTAATTGAATAGGCTTCCCAGCGTTCACATCTCTGCCCCTTCCCGCCAGTGTTCCTGTTCCCACCCTCTGCTCCTTCACCCCGAGGTATGTCCTGTCCATTTTTCAGGGCTTCTTGGGGAGTTACTGCGTAGGCCTGAAGGACAAGCAGCAGCAGGTTCGGAAAGACTCTGGCCTCTGTTCAGAAGGAGCCTGGAACCTCCTCGCTGTAAACCCTGCGCTCCAAAGCCTGATGAGCGGATGGAGTGGCATGGGCAGTCCCTGCCAAGTGGGGTTCACCACCCTCCTTTTTCTCTTTCTGAAAGAGGTTTTCCAACCCCACCCGACCTTCACCGCTGTCTTGGTAGCAGGGCTCAGCTGCCCCAGAGTGTCTGGGCTAGCAATTGTCACCTTGTTCACTTGCGTGCTTGGTGCTCAGGGCAGAGAAAACACCCCTGGCTCCCTTCCTTTCGCTGCCAAATGAACCACTTGGTGTCTCTAGGCTCTGAGGCCAGAAAGTTAGAAAAGGTCAAAGTTTGAGCTTTGTCCTGAGCTCCCTCTGCTGGCACAGCCTCTGTCCCTTTTTCCACAGACCTCTGATCTACCTCATGGCAGTGGCAGGAAGACCTCTTTAGGGTTTGGGGGAACTCCTGGGTTCATAGGAAGGTGAACCATTAGAAAGGATCCTTTATTTTCCTTTTAAACTCAAATTAATAAATATTATTGAATGCAGTTTGTCCTTTGCCCTCTTTTTTCTCCATATGTTTTCTTTTCATAATCCACTTACTCCCTTCCCTTCGACTTAGAACTGGCTTTTGACAGAGGCCATAAATTATGACTAATCCTTGCCCCTTTCTTCCTAATCCCCATCAAACAAAAAAATGAAAAGTCTGTTTGGATGAAGGGGAGTGAGCTTGACCCTTTGACCCTCCTGCTTCCCCACCATCTTTGAAATTCTTGGAAGTCAGTTGCAAGCGAGCAGCAAAGCCATGCTACCCACAGAACTTCAGCAGTGCCAGCAGGGGGAGGTGGCTTGCTGTGGCCAGGCTCAGGGCATGGGGCATTTGCTGTCTCTCATGCTATAAGCCTGTGGGGAACTCATAAGGGCCCACTGCCATTAGGATCCAGTTTCGTTCAATGCCTTATGTGCATGAGTGTGTGAGTGTGTGTGTGTGTGTGTGTGTGTGCGCGCGCACCTGGGTGTAAGCACAGACCATTGTTTGTGGGCAAATATCTTGTGTTGTATTCTGATGTTTCCCAGCCTTTCTATAACCTGTGCTGCAGAAATTTCTTATTATTTCCTTGAAGTAAAACTGGAGTTACTAGTTTGAGCCTGTCAATACTTTTCTCCCACCTTATTTTAATTTTTATGAACCTTATCAGTTTGGAAATGCACATTTTGGAATGGAAAGCACATTTCTTTCTTTCTCTTTTTTTTTTTTTTGAGACAGAGCCTCAAGCTATCCCCCTGGGTAGAGTACTGTGGTATCACAGCTCACGGCAACCTCCAACTCCTGGGCTCAAGCGAGTCTCCTGCCTCAGCCTCCCAAGTAGCTGGGAACACAGGCGACCGCCACAAGGCCCGGCTATTTTTTTTTCAGTTGCAGCCATCATTGTTGTTTGGCGGGCCTGGGCTGGATTTGAACCCACCACCTTAGGTGTATGTGGCTGGTGCCTTAGCCACTTGAGCCACAGGTGCCGAGCCCCAGAGTGCCAGGATTATAGGCATGAGCTACTGCGCCCAGGCTGGAATGAACATTTCTATGAAAATCACTGGATCACTTTGTGGGTTCTTATTTAAATTCCTTGGGCAGAGACCACCGTCCAGGCTGATTTACAGCATAGCCAGTAAAGGACACACATTGTGGGCGCTTGTGTGATGGAGCACACAGTGTTGGCGAGGTTCAGGGGCTCCAGAGTTATAAAACTTTGATCTGCCCTCAGGACAAGCTTGGTGGATGCCCACATACGAGTGTCCCCTGTGAATTGGACCTGTCTATGTTCGCTCTTTTCTCCAGGACTCCAGATTTTATTTCTTAGGATGTTTGCATACCAAAGATGCCTTTCTCTTTTTCAAGCCTGAGCAGCATGAGATCTCCAGTGTCTGAGGTGTGGAAGTTGTCTTGGTAAGGACTCAATTTTTGAACTGTGGCTCTTAGTGGAGGAAGAAATTCTTACCTGATAAACAAAAAAGCCTTGTCTCCCCATCTCTGGATATTTTCCCCATATCACTGAGCAAAGCTGGCCAGCAAGTTCTCCAGTTTGTGGAGTTGTCTTTGAACACTGTCCAGAGCTCATACTGCTTGGGTCTTGGTTGACACACACCCGTGTGCCAGCTGTCAGACTCTTTGGGAATGTTTAGACTTGTGCTGGGGCCGTGGAGTCCATCTGCAGCTTGTCACCAGTGCCTCTGGCAGACTGAGAGGCAGTCCCTCTGGTCGTTTCTCCAGCAACTTGTGGCCAGGTGTCACACTGAGGTAGATTTACATCCTTGGAAGGGAGCAGGCTGCTTTTGCTAGCAGTCTGCCTGAGCACTTCCAACTGCAGAAGACAAACAATCATCTCAGACCCAGCCGCAGTGAAGACTTACAGACCAGTGAGACTCACTGAGCTGCTGAGGCCTGACCGCCCCAGAGTCTACTGGTGGGAGCTGGACGTGTGGCAGATGTGACAGGGAAAAGGGAGCTGAGTTAGAGGAGAGAGATGGCTAGTGGGTTTTTCACAGGCGATCCACCCTCTGCATCGAGTGGTTAGGCTAAGGAGGTGGTTGCTGGACTTTCCTGGGACTATTCCCAAGGTCGACTCTGCTGGGGAATGGAGATGAATCTAGGCTGTGATCCTCCAGGGCAATCTCTGGGCTTTCCATTCCACACCGCTTCATTCCTCAGCTTCTGTTGGGCGGGGGCATCTTCAGCTCAAATCATGCTTTCAGCTACCCTCCTCTTGGGTGGGGGGGTCGGGGTTAGTGGGCGGGAGAAGGCTATAGAAATAGGGTTACTTTCTGTTTCTACCCTGAAAGCCAAAGATCCAGACCCCTCTCAGGCCTCTTGGTGAACGTCTGTCCGGCGGTAGACGTGACAGCTAGGGGGAGTGCTGTTAACATAAAAAGCAGCAGCTGAAGCGTAGAGTGCAGCTCGGTTTACCGAGTAGAAACTTTAGAAGGCATCTTGCATCGCTCCTCCTGTTATGATGAGATCAAGGGAAATCAAATGGCTTTTCTCAGCTCCCTCATCTACAAAATAAATAGAAAATAAACTTTTTCTCTCCTTTCTTGCCTGTAGAAGGGGAAGGAGGGTGAAGGGATGGCTCCCCTAAAGCTGGGAGAAGTCCTCAGCGGAGCTTCGCGGCCACGGCATTTGCTGCCCCTGAGGTGCAAGTGGTGCCGGGCGCCCCCTGGTGGCAACACGAGGCACAGCAGCCCTGGGCTGGGCCGTGCCGCTCTGTTCCCTAGGCTGGTGGCTATTTTCATAAGGCCTGGGTTGTCAGCGCTGGAAGAGACCATAGAACAAATTTGGCCTGACCCTTTATAAAATGGACAAAGAATCCTATTTCTAGAGAGGTGAGTCGAGTATTCGAAATTACGTTAGCCATTGAAAGGAAGCAATGGGCTAGTGTAAACAGCACAGAATTCAGAGATGTTAAAACAGGTAATAAAGGAAGGAAGAAAGGAAGGGACTATTAATTGAGCACTTGTTGTATACCACAGACTGTAAGAGGTGTTGACAAATGCTCTGATAGTTGGTAGTGACAAAAAAAATAAAAAACAGAGCTGCATAGAAATCAAAGAGCTTGCTTGTGTTAAACCCACTCTACCAGACTCCAAATTTTCTGTTCTCTAGCACACTGCTGAAAGACATTCAGTCATGTGACACAGATTACTTCACCTCTCTGGCCTTTTCTTTGCCTGTGAGTCAAATGGAGATTATGTTATTTCTCTACTTAGCTCATGTAGACTGGTTTTGAAGACTCAGAAAGTTAGTGGATATGAAAGCAGTTTGGACTGGAAACGGCTCCTTCTGTGTGAAATGGCAGCATCCAGCTGAGGAGCTAGAATGGGTAGCAGCCTCCTGGCTAGGACCCCTGTGCAACCTGCTTCTATGCACCTGGTTCTCCTGCAGGTGTATACTGCCTCAGACTACTTCCCTTGGCTTTCTATCCTTGTTGCTGTACACTTCTTTTTTTTTTTTTGAGACGGAGCCTCAAACTATCCCCCTGGGTAGAGTGCCATGGCATCACAGCTCATAGCAACCTCCAACTCCTGGGCTCAAGTGAGTCTCCTGCCTCCGCCTCCCAGTAGCTGGGACCACAGGCGCCCGCCACAACACCTGGCCATTTTTTGATTGCAGCCATCATTGTTGTTTGGCAGGCCTGGGCTGGGGATTCGAACCCGCCACCTTAGGTGTATGTGGCTGGCGCTTTAGCCGATTGAGCCACAGGCACCGAGCCTGCTGTACACTTCTACTTCTGGCTCTGTTTCCATGTTCAGACTCTGGTCTGGCCTGATATTGTGGTCCTGGTTTGAATCACCCCACCATTGCTGATGCAGCATTTACAATAAGATAAATTTTAAGGATGGGTAGAGAGCCAGACACAGTGGCTCACTCCTGTAATCCTAGCACTCTGGAAGGCCCAGGCGGGAGGATCCCTTGATCTCAGGAGTTTGAAATCTCAGGAAGAGTGAGATCCTATCTCTACTAAAAGTAGAAAAAAGGCTTGGTGCCTATGGCTCAAGCTGCTAAGGCGCCAGCCACATACACCTGAGCTGGCAGGTTCAAATCCAGCCTGGGCCTGCCAAACAACAATGATGACTGCAACCAAAAAATAGCTGGGCACTGTGGCGGATGCCTGTTGTCTAAGTTACTTGGGAGGCGCAGGCAGGAGACTCGCTTGAGCCCAGGAGTTGGAGGTTGCTGTGAGCTGTGATGCCACAGCACTCTACCCAGGGCAACAGCTTGAGGCTCTGTCTCAAAAAAAAAAAAAAAAAGATCCTTACCTTAAGTATACCTGCAAAGATGTAATTCTGAATAAGGTCACATTCCTTTTTTTTTTTTGAGACAGGGTCTCGTTCTGTCCCCCCCCAAGAATGCAGTGGCATTATTATAGCTTACAGCAACCTCAAATGCCTAGACTCAAATGATGCTCCTGTCTCAGCCTCCAGAGTAGTTGCAATTACAGGCACCTACCACTACACCCACCTAAGTTTTCTATTTTTTATAGAGATGAGGTCTTGCTCTTGCTAAGGCTGGCTTGATCTCCCAAAGTGCTAGGATTACAGATGTGAGCCACTAAGCCTGGCCCCAAACAAGGTCGGTCACATTCTGAGGTTACAAGTGGACATATCTTGGCTTGGCGCCTGTGGCTCAAGTGGTTAAGGTGCCAGCCACGTACACCCAAGGTGGCGGGTTCGAATCCAGCCTGGGCCTGCCAAACATCAATGATGGCTGCAACCAAAAAAATTGCCAGGCGTTGTGGTGGGTGCCTGTGTTCCCAGCTACTTGGGAGGCAGAGGCAGGAGACTCACTTGAGCCCAGGAGTTGGAGGTTGCTGCTGTGAGCTGTGATGCCACGGCACTCTACCCAGCGGGACAGCTTGAGGCTCCTGTCTCAAAAAAAAAAACAAAAAACAAAAAACAAGTAGACATATCTTTTGAGGGGAGGGGGTACCACTCAACCCCCTACAGAGAGATATACTTGTGAGCCCTTTAAATGAGAGATTTGGTCTCATAAGTTTATGATTCACTCCAATCATTGGAGTGAATGGGCAGAATTCTGGGGCAACCTCCAGTGATCCGTGTGCTTATATAGTCTCTACCTGTTGAATGTGGGTGGGAACTGAAACTTGCATCTCACCAATAGAATATAGCAAACAAGATGGGGTGCTTGTTCCTGAGATTATTATATATGGCAGAAAGGAAGGGGTTGTGAAGATGTAATTAAGGTCCTCAATCAGTTGAGTTTAAGTTAATAAAAAGGGCTTTTTTTTTTTTGGAGACAGTCTCACTATGTTGCCCTCGATAGAGTGCTGTGGTGTCCCAGCTCACAGCAACCTCCAACTCTTGGGCTTAAGCAATTCTCTTGCCTCAGCCTCCCAAGTAGCTGGGACTACAGTTGCTCCCCACAACGCACAGCTATTTTTTTGTTGCAGTTGCCATTGTTGTCTAGCAGGTCTGGGCCAGGCTCGGACCTGCCAGCTTTGGTGTATGTGGTTGGCACCCTACTCACTGAGCTACAGGCGCTGAGCCCAGCGGAGCTCTTTAAAAGAGGATCTAGAGATCAGAGATAGGAGTGAGAGGACAGCCCCGCTGGCCTAGAGGAAGCTAGCCATCATGAGTTGTATAATTACAAGGAACTGGGTCCTGCCAACAACCAGGGAGGATGCTGAGCCCCAGGTGAGACCCCAGCCCTGACCGAGACTGTGACTGTAGCCTGGTGAGATGCTGAGCAGAAGACCCAGCTGCTTCATGCCTGGACTGATGTGTGTGGACTGCGGGGTGGGAAGTGCGTGCGGCGTGGGCCTCCCTCCTTCCTGCCTTTTCTCTCTGTGCCCCTTCTTCCCTCTCCCACTCCCTGCTCTCTGCTGTCTTCTCTCTCTCTTTCCCCTCTGCCCCCAACTCTCTTGCCTCTCTCTAATATAAAATAAACTTATACTTTTATATCCTAAAAAAAAAGTGTGTCTTGTTCTAAGTGGCTGAGTTTGTAGAAATTTGTTACACACGGAGAGAATGAATGGACATCCAGCACCCGTTTCTGCCCCGGCTGCCCTTCCCGGCAGCCCTTCCCTGGCAGTGCTTTTATTTATTATTTATTTATTTAGTTTTGAGACACAGTCTCACTTTGTTGCCCTTGGTAGAGTGCCATGGCATCACAGCTCACAGCAACCTCCAACTCCTGGGTTCAAGAGAGTCTCCTGCCTCAGCCTTCCAAGTAGCTGGGACCACAGGCGCCCGGCTATTTTTTTGGTTGCAGCCGTCATTATTTGGCCGGCCCACCTTAGGTGTATGTAGCTGGCGCCTTAGCCACTTGAGCCACAGGCACCGAGCCAGGTCAGTGTTTTTCAACCTTTTTTTTTAATGTCCTGGCACACTTGAAACTAAAAAAAAAGAATATACTTACTGTGCTTCGAACTTCTTTTGAAAATAATTTAATTATCAATCTTTAAAAATTTTTGAGGCACACTAAAGATCCTCCCAAGGCACAAAGGTTGAAAAATCACTGCGTCTAGGCTCAGGGCCTAGTTGCAGGATAACTTCTCCCCATTTTGTGAGGGAAGAATTAATCCTAAGGGCAAACTGTAGTTCTTGACCCTAACCACTGGCAGGCCCCTACTGCTGACCGGGGGTGGAGTGGGGGTGGGGTGGGTAGGGTGGGTGGTGGTGCAGAGGGGGGATCCCAGCTATCTGGAAATCTGGTATGGGGGCTTCTGAGCCACCTTACCCAGTGAAGCACTTTCTTTCTTTTTTTATTTTTTCTTTTTTTTTTTTCTTTTTTATTTTTTGTGAGGCAGGGTCTCAAGTCACCCTGGGTAGAGTACTGTGGCATTACAGCTCACAGCAACCTCAAACTCTTGGGCTTAAGTGATTCTCTTGCCTCAGTCCCTCCCCCAAGTAGCTGGGACTATAGGTGCCCACCACAACGCCTTGCTATTTTTTTTTGTTGTTGCAGTTGTCATTGTTGTTTAGTTGGCCCAGGCCGAGTTCGAACCCACCACCCTCGGTGCATGTGGCTGGTGCCATAACCACTATGCTCGGCATCAAGCCTCCTAGTGAAGCATTTTTTTTTTTTTTGCCTTTGCTTTTCTTTAACATTTCTTGAAAGTTGTAATTTAAAAAAAATCTGTTTCTCTTTTTTAGAAAAGAGGAGGTAGAAAGGTTGTATAAAATAAATGGATTATTATTGATACATAAGATATTGTTTGAACTAAACAGAAATTTTCCTAAACTGCCCCTGTCTTCCATCCTCTCTCACCACTGTGGTCTGGCGCCTGGTATTTTTATGGAAGGCCTTGGCCCTCCCACTCCCTGATCACTGCCTTCACTCAGGCCTCATCATTGGTCACCCAAATTAGCTAAAATAGTCTCCACTTCGTTGTCCTCCTAATTCTGGCTCCCCTTTGAAATCCTCAGAGTGTTTTTTCTAAAATATAAGTCTGAGGCCAGGCATGGTGGCTCACGCCTGTACTCCTGGGACTCTGGGAGGCTGAAGCAGGTGGATTCCTTGAGCTCAGAGGTTCAAGACTAGCCTGAGCAAAAGCGAGACCCTGTCTCTATTAAAAATAGAAAAACTAAGGAAAGAGGATCGTTTGAGCCCAAGAGTTGGGGGTTGGTGTGAGCTATGATGCTACAGCACTCTACACTGGGGGACAGCCTGAGATTCTGTCTCAAAAAAAAAAATGTCATTCTTTTTCTAAAAATTAATGGTGTCCTAAAATTTTGGGTGTAAGATTCAGATCTCTTAACATAAAGGACCCAGCATTACACAGACCTACCATTCTAGGAACCTAGCTTCCTAACCAATTTTTCTCCTCCCCTCCAACACTTTTTATTCCAATCACACCTAAATTCCATTGAAGAGGGCTGGGCAGCGAGGCTCCGTCTTGTAATCCCAGGACTCTGGGAAGCTGAGGAGGGTAGATTGGCTAAGCTCAGGAGTCCGAGACCAGCCTGAGCCAAGAGCAAGACCCAGTCTCTAAAAACAGCTGGGTGTTATGGCAGTTTCAGCTACTTCAGAGGCTGAGGCAAAAGAATTGCTTGAGTTCAAGAGTTTGAGGTTGCTGTGAGCTGTGATGCGACGGCACTCTAATGAGGGCAACAAAGCGAGACTCTGTCTCAAAAAAAAAATTAATTAAAGAATTCCTGGCGATTTTTTGGTCTCTTACTTCACGTATCGTCTCCTCTGTCACCCACCCAAATACAGAATGCACCTTCTGCTCCCCCCTCTTTCCAGTTTTTATTGAGTGAAGAGACTATAAATATGGCACAGGGTAAAACCGACAGGTTTGCTGATGGCTCAAAGGCAGGGTTTAAGAGAAAAAAGAGAGAAATTGGGGATGGGCTCAAGATTTTTGGTCTAAGTACCTAGCAGAATGAACATCCCATTTAAAAAATGGGGTGTGTGTGTGATGCATTCATGGGGGGTAGGAAACCACAAGTTAGTTTTTGGAGGTAGCACATTTCAAAAATTCACTGGTTAGTAATTGGAATATCAAATAGGTTTTGGATTTTCAAGTCTAAAGGTCATGGGAAAAGTTGGGGCTGAACACACATTTGAGGGAAGGGTACTTGAGCTCGTAGAAGTAGGTAAGTTCACTTCGGTGGTGATCATAGAGAAGCCAAGGATTCAGAAGACTGAGACCTGGGACATTTCAGCATTCAGAGGTCACAAATAGGATTCAGCAAAGCCAGCTGAGGAGCATTAAAAGTGAGATGAGGGAGAACCAGATGTAAGTGGGGTCCTGGGTGCTACGGGAAGAAGGTGTCTTAAGGAAGAAGCTGTCAGCTGTGTCACAGAAGTGGTCAGCTGTTGAAAGATCCAATAAGAAGCCTGAGACGTAACAGTGGATTTGGCAGCACAAAGGTGTGCCATGTGACCTCAATGAGACCAGCTCTGCTGAGACGCTGGGGGGGAAATGCTGCTCGAATTTGGTCCAGTAGAGTAAGCGAGGGGGGATGGTAGAGATAGAGAGAAAAATGTTCTTTCAACAGCTAAAGAGGAGCAGAGAAGTTTGGCATGGCTGATTGTTCTGTTGTTATTTTGGCTAATCTGGGGGCTCCATTTCTTTTTTTTTTTTTGAGACAGAGCCTCAAGCTATCCCTGTGGGTAGAGTGCCATGGCATCACAGCTCACAGCAACCTCCAACTCCTGGGCTCAAACGAGTCTCCTGCCTCCGCCTCCCAAGTGGCTGGGACCACAGGCACCCGCCACAACGCCTGGCCATTTTTTGGTTTCAGCCATCATTGTTGTTTGGCGGGCCCGGGCTGGGGATTCGAACCTGCCACCTTAGGTGTACGTGGCTGGCGCCCTATCCAATTGAGCCATAGGCACCGAGCCATATATAGACTTTTATTAATGTGATTTTTCAACTAGAATGTGATTGAGGACACAGACTATGTCTTACTCACCTTTGGAGTAAAACATAGTAAACATTCAATAAATATTTGCCATAGCTGCATCTGTAATACCACAGTGCCTTGAACTGGTAATTCTTATTCAGTAAATGTTTGTTGATTATCTGTAACCTGATATCATTATATAATCAGCTACAAGTATGACTGGCATCACCACTCATCCCCTCGGAGGGGCCCAAATAAGTATTCAAGTGAGTGAGCTATACCTAAAATCCCACGTATGTGACCCAGATTCATGCCGAGGTCAACAAGACATTCTGAACTCACATGTAACATGCAGTGAGGTCATTGGATTGCCTCCTGGCCTACATAGATCATGCATGCACAATCATGACCTACTGGGAGGGGGGTGGAATTCAAAGCATGTAACCAGGGGTTGACATTGGCATTGATCCATTCCAGCACATGCAGGTGGCAGAGGCACCTCCTGTGCCATCAGGACCGCCTTTTCACTTGCATGGTTGTGTTGCTGGGCTGGGGGGATCTGAGGGGAGAAATGGGGTGGCCTAGGGAGCAGTGCAGTAGTGGGGGATACTTGATGCTGCTCTTTATCAACTAGAACAGAACATTTTCCATTATTTTAGCAGTGAACACAATCCTATTAGATCATGCTGGCCGAATGCCAGCCTTCCCCTGTGGTGACACCTGTCCGCTTCCCCAGTCATCAAATGTTTCTAATTTAAGTCAAACACTTTATGAAGAAAAAATAGTGAAAAAAAAATGTAAGCTGCTTTGTAAGGTTAATAAGCCAAACTTATAAAAAGCTTTCCTTAGAGCTGAAAGCCACTAAAAGCCAGGAGGAAGACTCTTTTTTGCTTCTTTCCCTCTCTTTTTTTATTTTTATTATTTATTTATTTTTGTGAGACAGAGCCTCAAGCCATCGCCCTGGGTAGAGTGCTGAGGCATCACAGCTCACAGCAACCTCCAACTCCTGGGCTCAAGCAAGTCTCCTGCCTCTGCCTCCCAAGTAGCTGCGACTACAGGCGCCCGCCACAACGCCCCGCTATTTTTTTTTTTGGTTGCAGCCATCATTGTTGTTTGGCGGGCCGGGCTGGATTCGAACCCACCAGCTTAGGTGTATGTGGCTGGCACCTTGGCTGCTTGAGCCACAGGCACCAAGCCTATTTTTATTTTTTGAGATTAGGTCTTGCTTTGTCACCCAGGCTAGAGTGCAGGGACTCAAGCAGTCTTCCTGCCTCAGGCCTCCCTAGTAGCTAGGTATACACCACCATGGCCGCCTAATTTTTTTACATTTTTTTAGGGATAGAGGTCTCACTATGTTGCCCAGGCTAGTCTCAAACTCCTGGCCTCAAGCTGTCCTCCTGTCTTGAGTCTCCCAGCCGCTGCAATTACAGGTGTGAGCCACCACACTCACTGAGATAAAAGGATGAATGAGGGACTTCTGAGGGTACCTGATATCCTACACACATGTTCTGGCCTGTCCTAGGTATATGTGGCAATGGTATATGGACAGAGGGCACCCAGTGTCCTCTTTAAGAGAGGTGAATAATCTCCCTGCTGGGCAGCCCCTAACCTATCTCCCCTCACACACTGAC
This sequence comes from Galagoides demidoff, assembly GCA_963574575.1. Taxonomy (NCBI): domain Eukaryota; kingdom Metazoa; phylum Chordata; class Mammalia; order Primates; family Galagidae; genus Galagoides; species Galagoides demidoff. Next base: position 21,216 of record CAUYQV010138813.1, read on the forward strand.
AAAAAAGCTGGCCAAGAAAGAGGCCTTTGTCCTAGGACATCTGAGGCCCAAAGGGGGTGGGGAGAAGTCTACAGGTGAAAGGACACATCAAAGCAGCTAGCTGCCCCTCCTCCTCAAAATAGCGTCCCCACTCTGTTCCCAGAGCATAGTTTTTGCTGAAATGAAGAAGCCTGCGCCCTAACTTCCCACCTGCCTAAATAGCTGGAAGGCTAGAGCTGTCCTCCACTTTGCTATGACTCAGTTTCCCCTGGCCCTAAGACAGCCAGCGGGAGAGAAGAAGGAGGTTATAACCTGCATAACGTTTAGAGGTCATTTTTGAGTGGCCCATCAGGTTGGAATTCATCAGAGGCATGGGAGAAACGCAGACCTGGCTGGACTCCTGGGCTGCAAAGGAGGGCTGGGAGAGAGACTTGGAGCCATGTGTGCCCCCGCTGGCCGGGAGCAAGGTGGGGGCGGGGTGTAGGCAGAAACCACACAGGGCTCAAGTTTCCTCTCTTGGCCAGAAGGGGCAGGAGGAGAGGAGAGCCTGGGGAAAAGGGGAGGGTTGGTTGGAGGAAGGACAGAGAACTCAGGCCGAGGGCTCAGAGAGACTAGTGCGCCTGCCTGCTTTGGGGCTCCCTGCCCCAGCCTCCTCACTCAGCACTCAGCAATGGCCCGGGGGCGGGGCACACCCCTCGTGGAGTCTCTGAGGTAGCAGGGATCCTTGCCTGAGAGGTGTCAGCTCAGGCCCAGCCTCCTGAGAGACAACACCCGGAGCCTCATCTCCTCACCTTGCTGGGACGCTGCCACAGGTGCCTGTAAGGCTGGGTGGGCAGGTGGATTCCAATGGGATCGTAGGGGTAGGCTGGGAAGGCAGAAGGGGGAAGGAGAAATAACCAATTTTCAGGACCTTCTTAGGAGATCTCAGACCTTTCCAGACTGCCCCTGGTTTAGGAATCTGACATCCTTGGGAACTCCTCTGGAAGAAGAGCTAGGTGGCTTCTTGAGTGCTCTGGCATCATTGGAGTGGGAGACTGTATGTAGATGAGGACTAGAACAGTAGTGTCCTGAGGCGCTCAAGGGGCTGAGGAGTGGCCAGGAGGAACCCTTCATCTGGGAGTCTGCCCTAGGAGAGCCAGTAGACACCCAGGTATATAGATCACCATTTCCCCTACCCATTCTACTCCACCCCCTTGTCCAGCGAGCTGGGAAGGTTTAGGGGGAAGGTTTAGGGGAAAGCTAAGGAATCAAAAGCACTGGATATCTGGACCTCTGAAATTGTTGAAGAAGAAATTGTTGCAGCAAGATAGGTGGTGGACACTGGGGATTGCCCCCTATTGTCCCTTCTCTTTGCTGGGCCCAGGGGCAGTAGAGATCAACTGGAACTGGAAGGGAGAGGAAGGCATCCCAACCCCATCACAGTTCCTTCTGACCAGAGCCCTTGGCTGCTTGGGAAGTAAGGCACTGGGAAGCAGGGGAAGAGAAGTGTGGAGGTATCATATCTGTTGGGGGTGAGATTCTCTAGCCATTGGTCCTAAAGAAGTGAAGTTCGAGGTCTGGAAAGGGAGTGACAGGGTAGTCAGTTGTCCTTCTCTGCCTTGTTCCCACACACACAGTTGAGTTAGGCATGCCCCCAGGGGACTGAGCTCCTCTGATCCACTCTCTCCTTCGCCATTTCCTTCATTCTGTTTGTTTCTCTATTTCATCTCTCCCTCTTTGGGAGTTCTTCTTAATATTTCTAAATAGGTTGCCTATTACCAATCCACACCCCATGTTTTGCTGCCTGTACTGACACTTGGAGAGGTGGAATGGTCAAATAAACCTCTGAAGGGGGACCTTGAGGCAAACCTCTCTCCTCATTCCCTCTTGTCAAGGAATTGAGAGACCCAGAAAAGCAGTGGAGCCTAAATGCCTTCCTCTCCCCCAAATTTCTCTCCAAATGTTTCTCACCTTATATACCTAATCATAAAACTCCATACATTTTGTGAGTACTGGGGGATTGTGATAAAATCTTTCTGGGCAGGTAGGACCATCAGGATAAGAGTAAGGAAGATGGATTTTAGTCCTTGGAGAGGGCTTCAATTCTACATGAGCCACAGTGTTGGGGAATAAGAAAAGAAACATTCAACCCAGTGGGAATAAGTCATTGTGTGACCTCAATATGCAGGCTAAACTGTAAAGTAGGAGCTTCTCATTATATTATTGTAAAAGAAAAGGGACATAGGGAATCCTGCTTCCCCAGTAACTCCCCAGTTTCTGCACCCTCTGTTGTGTTCTATTGCATCTAATTGTAATCACACCCCTCCTCCCTGATCTATTCCACTGCCTGCCCCTGTCCTCTGAAATACCTCCTAAGATCCAGAGGAACCTATGCCTGGTATGTAGAACACTACCCATCTTTGAGTGTTCCTAGAGAAAAATACCCTGGTCCTGCTGTAGTCTGCCACAAACTTACTACTGCACCAGAGAGCTGGTTGGAGCTGATCCTGGGGTTCTCCTCAAATCCTTGTCCCCCAACCTTCTGCTTGTCCCTGCTTTCCTTCTATGTTCTCATTTTCCTGCCCCAGAAAGAGGGGGAGTCAGAGACAGGAGCCACCTGGAACTCAATCTTTCCTGGGTCAAGGATTGGAGTTAGAAGCAGCCTGGAGATCAATTGCTGGTCTCATTCCTGGCTTTGTGTTCTTCCCCCTAAATCCATACAGTTCTAGTATAGCATTTCTCAAGGTTAGGTTGGTCTGCTGTACCGGAATCCCTAAGGCACCTGCGTTTCATAGGTCCGAGCACCTAGATGCCTGGGTGTTTGTACCAGTGAGTTCAATTCAGTAGTTCTGGAGTAGGTTTCAAGAATCTGTGTTTTCACATGTAATGCAGGTGAATGTGGTGACTCCTGAGCTAGATGCAGTCTACTACCTCTCCCAGTGAGGAGGTTCTCCAGTCCTGTCTCCACTGAATGGAACAGACTGAAGTAAAGCAATTTGCTCAAGGTCATACATCTTAAAGGCCAGAGAACCCCATCTTCTACCTCCTAGGATCTTTGCACTGCACCTTAAAGTTAAATTGGGAAAGATAAAGGGGAGACAAATGGGGGATGGGTGGGTGAAGAACTATGAGGCAAGAGTTTTGTCCCTGCCCCGAAACCCCTTCTCCATTCACTTTGCCTTTGGGCAATTTCCGTCAGAACCTGGGTAGAGGAGGGTGGGGTTCCGGTGTTGAAATGGCATCCTGGACAGACATAAACACCCCACCCACTCTGTCCACTGGCCAAGGGCCTGAGCCTATACCAACTCTCAGCTCTGGGGATGGAGACAGGAACTAGGAGAAATGCTCTTTCAAAAGGATAATTTGTAGAATTCACTAATTTTGTGGTAAATCAAAGGGTGGATTTCATATTAAATAGGCCATCTTTGTGGTGAGTTGTCTGAGGTCATGCAATTTGAAGTCATCCAGTCCTTTCCTCTGTCCTTTTATACGCTTCCTTCACCTCTAGTCTGCTTTCCTTTTCTTATACGGCAGTGTGCATGTGTCACATGTGCACAGGTGTGGGTGTGCATGCATGCAGTGTCTAGCCCGAAGAGATCAGGAGGCCCCTGCCAAATCTACCTGTAACCTCTTGTGGAAGACAGGGAAAACTGATGCAGGGAGGGGTAGGTGTCAGGGGATAGGGAGGCAGCATGAGGAGAGGGACTAACAGAGAGGAAAAGGTAAAGGCGTGAGGGTTTTTTGAGAACTCTAAGCTGTCCAATAGAAAGGGACCTCCAAGTTCAACTTGTCCAACTCCCTGGTTTTACAAATGAGGAAACAGAGGCCCAGAGAAGTGAGATGGCTTGCCCAACATGGCACTGCTGCTTAGTGGCAGAGCGGCAGCTCAAGTCCAGATCAAAAGAAAGGGGACTGACAATAAATAAATAAATAAATAAATAAATAAATAAATAAGAAGGGGGACTGGAGGTGAGTATGAATTCCAGGCTCTAAAGAGACACTGCTTAGAAGAGAAAAGAGACAGACTCTACAGAATGAATTGACTGACGTAGGCTGGCAATGGAGGACTGGAGTGTGGAGACACAGGAGCAGGATGGAAGGGACCTGGAGAGCATTATAGCTAAGGAGAGTCAGATTCCAGACCTAATCCTGTTCTTTATCAGTTTGGGTCTCAATTTCTGAATATGCCTTATAGGATCTTTTTGAAAACCAATCTCATAAACTAATGTTTGTAAAATACCAGCACAATTCTTAACAAGTGCTTAGTAAGTCTTTGTTATGGTTGTTGTATTACCTTAGAAGAGGAAAGACCTCTGGTTATATGGGTTGGGGTATGGCCAAAATGACCCTGTGAGGACATAGGCTCCAGTGTCTGCAGAGCCCATTCCTACTCTGTCTTTGCTGCCTGCAGCTGATAAACCTCTTATCTGGCCCAGGCAGGGGAGCCCAGGGCCAGGATAGAAGGAGAGGGCAGGGCTGCTATCAGCCACCAGGCCTGGGGGAGGGGCTGTCTGCTTGGCTCTTTCCACAACTGTCTTGGGGATCCCCAAGCACATACTCTCATCTTGGGGAGAAAAGGCTGAGACCCTAAAACTGAGGACATCAGAGGAAAGCAGGGATGACCTCTGATGTTACCACATCAGAAAACAAAATATAACAAAAAATCCAGATCTGACTCTGCCTCTGGCCAGGAAAATGCTTTTGGGGAGTAAGAAGTAAGGCAAAGAGAGGGCGTCTTGTCTAAAAGAAAGGTAAAGACCTGCTGTACTCCCAAAGGAATTGACTATGGGCAACTGTGGTAGATGAGGTGAAATCACACCACAGAAAAAGACTTCCAGCTTAAGGGGTTGGTTGATGATGAGACCAGCATGAGTGAAGACAGAGGGATCTCCCCGAGCAGGAGCAGCTCTAATACTCTTCTTCCTTTGACACAGGTTTCTGGGGCCATTTGGGCTTTGGGGGAGTCTGGACCAGACCCTGGTCCAGTAGGATGCCCCCGTGGCCTCCCCAGCAGAGCAGGAACAGGGTGATACAGCTGCCCACTCCAGAGCTGGGCGAGATGGAACTGACTTGGCAAGAAATCATGTCCATTACTGAGCTGCAGGTGAGCAGCAAAGGGGAAAAGGGTAGGGAGTAGGGACAAAGGGAGAAGCAGGGGTGGAGTAGGGGGAGATCTAGAAGGAAGACACTGAGGAGAAGGGGGTATGGAGGTGCAGGGGATAGAAGTGGTGGGAGGGAAGGATCTGATTGGGATATAGGCTTTCTTCACAGCCATTCATTTACATCTCCCTCTACCCCACCTCCTGCTCTGACCTCCCTTGCTCACCTTTTTCTCTGCTGACCTCCCTCCACTCCAATCGTGCCCTCTTAGTCCCTCATTTCCTCCCCCACCCGTTAGCAGCTGGGCCCCTTTCCCCCAGGTAGCAGAGCAGTAGTTCAGAGGCCTCAGGAAGGAGAGGCAGACTATGCCGGGGTCCTCTCCTCGGGTAATTGGACAAAGGCGTGACTGTTGGCTTAACAATGATGCCTTTGTCCCCAGCTGGGCTGGAACAGGGTGGCTTCCCGCCGTGGGTTAGGGGCCTTGTTTCCAGCATGCCTTCCCCTCCTCACTGCACCTGGGCAGGGACTGAAGGAGAAGAGGGCTGAACCAGTGCTGGCTCTCCAGAGCTTCTGAGACTTCAGCCTGCCCCTTTTTCCTCTCCAGACTTGCTTGTCTAGTGCCATTAGCATCTGCCCTAGGCCCTCTGGCCACACAACAGCTCCCTCTGCTGGGCACCCAGGGCATGGCCAGGGCCTGAACTTGACCCTTTGACCCTAGATAACCACAAGGGAAAGTGTTCTGAGGGATCATTTTGGTTAACAATAAAGAAATATTAGCTGGGTGTTGTGGCGGGTGCCTGTAGTCCCAGCTACTCATGGAGGCTGAGGCAAGAGGATTGCTTGAGAGCCCAAGAGTTTGAGGTTGCTGTGAGCTATGATGTCATGCACTCTACCCAGGGTGACAAAGTGAGACTCTGTCTCCCCAAAAAAAAAAAAAAAAAAGAAAACCAATACAAAACAAGCAAACAATATATGAACCGTTTCAACCCAGTAAGAACTTCTCCTGAGGAGGAGGTTTCATAATTGTCCCAATGTTAGTCTTTTCTGAAGTCTGACCTCAGTGACTTCCATCCTTGATAAAGCTGCTTACTTCTTGGAACAGCTGCATCACAACCTTGCGAGAAGCTTCCAATGATTTTTGGCACCTTTCTCTTTCCGTTTTATTCTCTCGCTGGATTTTTCAGAGGAACCCACTTGGTCTTGAGAGAGCTGGTTTCTCTCCCTATCTCCAAACCTCTTTGTTTCTTTCCTTGCAGGGTCTAAATGCTCCAGGTGAACCACCGTTTGAGCCCCAGCCCCCATACCTTGGACCCTCGCCACCTTCAACTTACTGCCCCTGCTCAATCCACCCTGATGCTAGCTTCCCTCTTCCTCCACCACCTTATGAGCTCCCAGCATCCACATCCCATGTCCCAGACCCCCCATACTCCTATGGCAACATGGCCATACCAGTCTCCAAGCCACTGACCCTCTCAGGCCTACTCAGTGAGCCCCTTTCAGACCCCTTGGCCCTCCTGGACATTGGGCTGCCAGCAGGACCACCTAAGCCCCAGGAAGACCCAGAATCTGATTCAGGATTATCCCTCAACTATAGTGATGCTGAATCTCTTGAGCTGGAAGGGACAGAGGCTGGTCGGCGGCGCAGCGAGTATGTAGAGATGTACCCAGTGGAGTATACCTACTCACTTATGCCCAACTCCTTGGCTGCCCCCAACTATGCCTTGCCACCTGCTGAGAACCCCTTGACCTTAGAGCCCCCCTCAGGCCCTGTGCAGGCTAAGCCCACTGCACGGGGGGAGGCAGGGAGTCGGGATGAACGTCGGGCCCTGGCCATGAAGATTCCTTTTCCTACAGACAAGATTGTCAACTTGCCGGTAGATGACTTCAATGAGCTATTAGCAAGGTATCCGCTGACAGAGAGCCAGCTGGCACTAGTTCGGGACATTCGACGGCGGGGCAAGAACAAGGTGGCTGCCCAGAACTGTCGCAAGAGAAAGCTGGAGACCATTGTGCAGCTGGAGCAAGAGCTGGAGCGACTGGGCAGTGAACGGGAACGGCTTCTTAGGGCTCGTGGGGAGGCAGACCGGACCCTGGAAGTCATGCGCCAACAGCTGACAGAGCTGTACCGTGACATTTTCCAGCATCTTCGGGATGAATCAGGCAATAGCTACTCCCCTGAAGAATATACACTGCAACAGGCTGCTGATGGGGCCATCTTCCTGGTGCCCCGGGGGACCAAGACAGAGGCCACAGACTGAGCTGGCCCAGATTGGTGGGACTGGTGATAGGAATTTCCTTCATCCCTTTCTAGTAAAGTACCCCCTAACTTTGGGACCCAGAAGGCACCCAATGGTACTGGGTGTCTGGGACCTCCCAGGTGTGTTTAGAAGCTTGCCTTGAGGGATTATGTGAGGGGAGGGTATCCATCTCTTCCTTGACTCAGCTTCTCAGGTCTTTAACCTCCACCTTTTGTCTAAGCTTTGGTCTATAAAGTGCTGTACAGAAACAGACTTTGTGTCTTCCTTCTTGAGAGAGAGCGATGTCACCCTGGGTAGAGTGCTATGGCATCATAGCGCACAGGAACCTCAGACACCTGGGTTTGAACCTTCTTGCCTCAGGCTTCTGAGTAGCTGGGACTACAGTACTTGACACAATGCCTGGCTAATTTTTCCTATATTTAGTAGAGACAGGGGGTCTTGCTCTTGCCCAGGCTGGTCTGGAACTCCTGGCCTTTACAAGAGTGAGCCACCGTGCTCAGTTGAGCAAGCTCTTCTTGATTGCTTTGATTAGAAACCAAAGCTTCAGAGGATTTCATCCCCAAACCTTGATAAAACCTGCTCTACAGAGGATTAAAATATGCATTTCTATGAAACTTTCTTTTCCTGGTTATATGACCCCGATTCTTGTTTGGCGGCCTTCCTTTCCTAGATTCTTAAAAGTTTTGACTAGTCTGTTCTTTCTTCTTGAAACAGAATACAGTTCGACTAAGTACCAGATTCTTTAGCTGTCTCAAAGTCCAATCAACCTCCTAAACAGGCTGGGTGTGGCTGGCTTACACCTATAATCCCAACACTCTGGAAGGGTGAGGGAAGATGACTTGAGGCCAGTTCAAGACCAGCCTGGGCAACATAGGGAGACTCATCCCTATAAAAAAATTTTAAAGGCTCAGCACCTGTAGCTCAGCAGCTAGAGTGCCGGCCCCATACACTGGGGCTGGCAGGTTCAAACCCAGGCCAGGCCTGCCAAACAACAACTACAATGAATAAATAGCCAGGTGTTGTGGCAGGCCCCCTGTAGTCCCAGCTACTTGGGAGACTGAGGCAAGAGAATCGCTTAAGCCCAAGAATTTGAGGTTGCTGTGAGCTGTGATGCCACGGCACTCTACCGAAGGGGACATAGTAAGACTCTGCCTCCAAAAATAAATAAATGAATAATTTTCAAAGTGGCTAGCTATGGTGGTGCTTACCTGTAGTTCCAGTTACTCAAGGAGGCTGAGGCGGGAGGACCTCTTGACCCCAATTTGAGGTCTGAGATAAAGATGATCCCACTGCATTCCAGCCTGGATGATAAAGACCCTCTCACATCACACAATCTACTTGCTTGGAGTTGAGTGTGTACCAACCTTCTGAACCACTAAAATTAGTTTACTTCTTATTCCACTGGCTCCACCCCAACATAGTTCTGATGCAAACACCACAGATGAAGAGTGATTAAAAATGTGGAATCTTGGCCTTGGCGCCTGTGGCTCAATCGGCTAAGGCGCCAGCCACATACACCTAAGGTGGCGGGTTCGAATCCCCAGCCTGGGCCTGCCAAACAACTATGATGGCTGCAACCATTTGGCTGGGTGCCTGTGGTCCCAGCTACTTGGGAGGCAGAGGCAGGAGACTCGCTTGAGCCCAGGAGTTGGAGGTTGCTATGAGCTGCGATGCCATGGCACTCTACCCAGGGGGATAGTTTGAGGCTCCGTCTCCAAAAAAAAAAAAAATGTGGAATCTTGGTTCAGTGCCTGTAGCTCAACGGCTAAGGGTGCCAGCCAGGGTTCAAATCCAGCCTGGGCTTGCCAAACAACAACAATAACTGCAACTTAAAAAAAAACCCCAAACCCCCCCCAAAAAACCCTGGGCATTGTGGTGGGCGTCTGTAGTCCCAGCTACTCAGGAGGCTGAGACAAGAGAATTGCTTTAGCCCAAGAGTTGGAGGTTGTTGTGAGCTGGCTGGCACCCTACTCACTGAGCCACAGGCACCACCCACTTTTTCTTTTTTTAAGCCTCTTTCAAACATGACCTGATCCTCAATCTAAACTACAATTCTGAGACAAAAAAGTGAATCATCATAGTGAATTTTTTTTTAGAGACAGTCTCACTTTATCACTCACGGTAGAGTGCTGTTGCATCACAGCTCACAGCAACCTCCAGCTCTTGGGCTTAGGCAATTCTCTTGCTTCAGCCTCCCGAGTAGCTGGGACTGAAGGCACCCACCACAACACCTGGCTATTTTTTGTTGTTGTTGCATTTTGGCCGGGGCCAGGTTTGAGCCACCCTGGGTTTATGGAGCTGGTGCCCTTCTCACTGAGCTGCATGCATCACCTGAATTTTTTTTTTTTTTTTTTTGAGACAGAGCCTCAAGCTTGTCACCCTGGGTAGAGTACTGTAGCATCACAGCTGACAGCAACCTCCAACTCCTGGGTTCAAGCGATTCTCTCTACCTCCCAAGTAGCTGGGAGTACAGGTGCCCGCCATTTTTTTTTTGTTGTTGCAGTTGTCATTGTCTAGCTGGCGGGGGCCAGGTTAGAATCCGCCAGCTTCAGTGCATGTGGCTGGCACTATAACCATTGTGCTATGGGCACCAAGCCAAGATGTGGAACCTTCATATAGGGGAATGAAAGCAACTTGAATGTTTCTACTCTTGTAATTTAAAAACTTAACTTGGGTGACAAAATGGTAATAATCTAATTTAGATCCCATCTCTAATAGCAAAATTGGCCTGGCGTTGTGGCAGGAGCCTTTGGTCCCAACTACTCTAGAGGCTGAGGCAGGAGGATCACTTGAACCCAGGAGTTTAAGGTTGCTGTGAGCTAGGCTGATGCCATAGCACCATAGCCTAGAGTAGCAGTTATCAAACTGTGGGTTGCAACCCATAGGAACCGTATTAGAGGGCCACAGCATTAGGAAGGTTGATAACCACTGGCCTGAAGCAACACAATGAGACGGTCTCAGAAAAAAAAAATTTCATTAGCTTTTAAAAAACAAAAATTTCCCCACATTTCAAAGTCCTTGGGCTAGTTTGGAAATTTGGTGTTTATAATCTTTTTTCTTTACAGTTTTTGGCCAGGGCCAGGTTTGAACCCACCACCTCCGGTATATGGGGGTACCACCCGGGTCTTTAATCTTAAATGCTATTATATATGTACAATTTAAGGGTGCGTTTGTGGCTCAGGGAGTAGGGTGCCAGTCCCATATGCCAAAGGTGGCAGGTTCAAGCCCCAGCACGGGGTAAACTGCAACAAAATAAAAACATTAAAAAAAAAATTAAACAAAAACTTTAGTTCACCTAATAGACCAGATTTCTATTTTATCCAATCTCACAAAAGGTGCTAATTCCTGGCTTGGGATTTCTATGCAAGTATCGGATAGCTGGCCAATAAATACTTGTTCAAATATGAGAACCATTGTATATCCCTACATAACCTCGTAACAGATGGTAAGCATAGCTCCCAGTGGAGAACTACTGAGCTCAATGGCAATGTTAGCTTGTACAACTTGATTTCCCCTTGCCAGGGGAGCTAGAAAAAGGACATGCTCAAGCAGAGAAATGGTAACAGCTTACTTCGTCTACTGGGCCAATTAACTCCTATAGTGAAAACCTGTCTCTTTTCATTAAGCCTTGACACTGAATGGGATAAATTTGAACATGACAAAAGTATGATTAGGATTACTTCAACAACTCACTTCTCCCTAACCTGAAGAGCAACACACGTGGTGGTGGCACCTGTGGCTCAGTGGGTAGGGTGCCAGCCCCATACACCAAGGGCGGCATGTTAGAACCATACCTTGGCCAGTTAAAACAGCAGTGGCAACTGCAACAAAAAGTAGCCAGGTGTTGTGGTGGGGACTTGTAGTCTCAGCTACACGGGAGGCTGAAGCAAGACAATCACTTAAGCCCTAGAGTTGGAGGTTGCTGTAAGCTGTCAGGGCACTCTACCAAGGGCTATAGAGTGTAACTGCCTCAAAATTTATCGTTGCATGTTTTCTAAGCAGTGACGACACATCCACATAATGAATGTATTGGGCCTTACGAATTTAACTTATGGAGCGCTAGTAAGGGATTAAAAAGGAGGCTGCTGAAGATTTTAGTTTACCACGCAATTAGCTTATTTAACCCGAATTTCTCATCCCCCAATCTGAACTGGTACAGCATGTGAAGAATCAATCTTTTTACCATAAATAAAATGAAGACAAAGCAAGCAGAACTTAAATGCAACATATTTATTTAAAAACCCATTCACAAAACAGAATGATTAATCAGGGCTGCAAGCAGCTACAGTCCACTGCATGGCAGTGAGAATGAAGTACAAGTGGCTCAGATAAAGGTTGTCCTCATGAGGATGCTCCTGCAAACCGAAGAAGAGTTTATGAAGTATTTATATAAGCAGAGGTAAAGGATTCCAAAATTATGCTTTCTGAACTATCTTTGTAACTTCATCGAGATTCTTATTCTTTTTTACTTTGGGTATGCAGAGTATTCTTGCTAATCATTATTTTTTATAAAAGCTTACCTTTTAGCCTTGAACTTGAACATGAGTTTCTGCTTTTTTTTTTTAAACAGTTGACAAGACTGTAGTAGACTCCTCCCTAGAAAAGTAAACAACCTTTAGAACTAGCTCTTTCTGAGATCAAATCCCATCTCAAGCTAAACCTCCCACCTCCCTTTAATGGCCCACCCATCCTCCCACCATTTGGGGAAAAGATTCTAATGCATTACTTTGAGCCACTATTTTAAGAAAATGGGTCAATGGAAGGTAAGAAATAAAATTAAAGGGCAATAATATATGACAAAAAATTAATGTGCTCACTTCCTTCAATTGGGAGCCCCCACAATAGGGTGTCAATTTAAAAGAATTCATCTCCAGAAAAACCAAAGTTCAGCTTAACTGGACTAGTTTTGGCTCAATACATTAAGAAAAATGTAACAAAACTGGACTTTAGGTAACTATATGGATGTAAGTAAAATCTGTTCTTACCTACAAGCATAGCCAATAAAACCTTTCCTCCTGGTTCTGACTGCTAGTCCTAAGAGTCAGGTGTGCCTTACTCTTGTCTGCCTCCTTCCTTGCGATGATCACTCATACTTCACTCCCTCCTAGCTTTCATGGAGCGTGCCGTGGCCTGTCCCTGGCTTATCTGTACTCCACATACCACAAGTGTCTACTCTCAGCTGTAGAGTGTCTGAGCTCGGAGCCATTCGCGCTATACTTGCTAGCAGTTCCTAGTAGCTGAACATCTCTCCTGGATCTTTAAAGGCATTGTCACGAATCCTGAGGTATCTGCAAACTCCCTTAATAGTTAAGGTTCCACCTGCTATTGCAAACTCAGCCAATATCATGGAACTATCACCCATGCTTTCCCACCCACCACCACCTCCCCACCCCCCTCCAACCACCCTCCTCCCCAAACTTCCAAGTAACACACCCATGAGATGGAACATACAATCCTATTGATCAACAAATCTCTATATACTACTAGGTACAATGGCACTGAAATTATGAGGGTACCAAAGGCAAGGCTCAAAGGAACCTATGTACAAATAACAATTATTGGATTATTAAGTGTTTATGGCTCAGAAATCATTATCTCTATACAATTAACACTATAGGGTGGTTGTGTAAACTTGTGCCATAAAGGAAAACTGCAGTTAATACAAAATTATATAGAAAAAATGCAATTCCTACTTTTAGTTTTAATTTCTAATTTAACTGCTATGATTAACCTATAAACTTCTAAAGACCCACCCATCCAGAACCCAGTCAAACTGCAGTTTTCCTTTTATGTAAGCCTATTTTTATGTTCATTAAAATTCTTGCTGGTCATTTAAAAAAAATGTCTCTGAAACACATCTAATCTGTGGATTTATGGTGTGGCATTAGCCAGCAGCTGGTTTCTATTATCTGGCAGAGCTTTGAACTTGAATTGTGGTAGAAGCATTCAACATTATCAGGGGTAGCGGGGTAGGGAAAGTCCAAATCTCTGCCAGTCCCAAATCCATACAGTTGTCATTTCATTCAAGAGAATTAAATCGTTTATTGATTACACATGATAATGGTAGATACACAAGCTTCATTCTCATCTGTAATTTTATCTGCTACCGTTATTCAATTTAGATATATTGCATAGGATATGCCAACAATCACCTTTATAACCAATAATTCCATGATTTTCCTTGGATGACTCCTTTAAATGGTGAGCTTCAGGTCACAACAGTAACCCTCAGTTCAACTACACCAAGGTTTCTGAAGACAATGGCTTCTTCACCCAAGCAGGTTGCAAATGAAATTTCAAATAGAACCTGGCATCACCCTGAAGGAATTCTAGCTTC
>CAUYQV010138816.1:0-30680 GCA_963574575.1 Galagoides demidoff
GGGATTTTGTTATGTGAGCCACTCTTAACGGAGTTAGATGATAACTCAAAGTGGTTTTGATTTGCATTTTTCTGATGATTAAAGATGATGAGCATTTTCTCATGTGTCTGTAGATCATGCACCTATCTTCTTCAGAGAAGCTTCTGTTCAAGTCTCTTGCCCACAATGAAATGGGATTACGTGTTCATTTCTTATTAATAAGTTTGAGTTCTCTGTGGATTCTGGTTATCAAACTTTTGTCAGAAGCATAACCTGCAAATATCCTCTCCCATTCTGAGGGCTGTCTGCTTGCTTTACTTACTGTGTTCTTGGCTATGCAGAAGGTTTTTAGTTTGATCAGATCCCAGTAATGTATTTTTGGTGTTGCTTCAATTACCTGGGGGTCCTCCTCATGAAGTACTCTCCCAGACCAATTTCTTCAAGTGCTTCCGCTGCACTCTCTCCAAGAATCTTTATAGTTTCATGTCTTAAGTTTAAATCTTTTATCCAGTGAAAGTCATTTTTTGTTAAGGTGAAAGGTGTGGGTCCAGTTTCAGTCTTCTACAAGTCACCAGCCAATTCTCCCAGCACCATTTGTTAAATAGGGAATCTTTTCCCCAATTTATATTTTTGATAGGCTTATCAAAGATCAAATGACGATAAGTGTCTGGGTTCATCTCTTGGTTCTCAATTCTGTTCCATACATCTACCTCTTTATTTTTGTGCCAGTACCATGCTGTTTTGATTACTATAGATTTATAGTATAGTTTGAATTCTGGTAGTGTGATTCCTCCTGATTTGTTCTTATTTCTGAGTAATGTCTTGGCTATTCGAGGTTTTTCTCTGGTTCCGTATAAAACAAAGTACTATTTTTTCCAGATCTTTTAAGTATGATGGTGGTGCTTTGATAGTGATTGCATTAAATTCGTAAGTTGCTTTGGATAATATGGACATTTTAACAATGTTGATTCTTTCCAGCCATGAGCATAGTATGTTTTTCCATTTGTTAACATCTTTAGCTTTTTCTTTCTCAGAGTTTCATAATTCTCTTTATAGAGATCTGTCACATCCTTTGTTAGGTAAATTCCCAAATATTTCATTTTCTTTTGCACAACTGTAAGGGGAATAGAGTCCTTGACTGTTTTTTTAGCTTGATTTTTATTGGTCTATATAAAAGCTACTGATTCGTGAGTACTGATTTTGTATCCTGAGATGCTACTGTATTCCTTGATCACTTCTAAGAGTTTTGTGGTTGAGTCCCTGGAGTTTTCCAGGTATAAATTCATATCATCTGTGAAGAGTGAAAGTTTGATCTCCTCTGACCCTATTTGTATACCCTTGAGTGCCTTCTCTTGCCTGATAGTGATGCCTAAGACTTTCATCATGATGTTAAAAAGCAGTGGAGAAAATGGGCAACCTTGCCTGGACTTCTGCCCAGCTCCCACAACCCCTGTGGCCCCTGAGGCCCCTGAGGCCCATGAGGTCTTTGACCCTCTGGCTTCCTGCCCAGCTCTTGTGGCCCAAGACCGGGGGTCTGAGGCTCTACCCTCTACTTTCCCGCCTGGCTTCTGCATCATGAGACTGGGGGTCAGTGGCTCCGCCCTCTAGTTCCTGTCTGGCTCCTGTGACACTTTCAGTCAGGGGCAATGCCCTCTACCTCCCCATTGGCTCCTGTGGCCTGCACACAGCAGTATCCCAGACCAGCATCACCACTCCCAACAGTGGCAGCACTGCCCATGACAGTGGTTGCCGCTCCACAGGTCCCTCCCACTGGAGTCAAATTGCCAGTGGTCCCCTGCTGTCTAGATGCTGAAGCCCTTTTGAATTCTCCCACCTGATTGGTCTTTGTGTTGACAGGGATAATTGGTTTGGAACTCTTGACCTGGGCTAATCACCCAGGGACCCACCAAGGTTGTACCCTGCTTGTGTTGTTGTGGGAATGTGGGGTTCTCCCCTTCTAGTTGTTGCTTGTGCGGGGGTGGGGTGTCTTAGTTGCTTATATATCTCCACAGCTGATATTTTAGTCCAAAGCCACTAATTCACTAAGATTGGACAGAGACAAGCTGAATACCGGTCAGCGCCCACTACACCAAGCAGGTACCCAGAGTTTTAGGCTTTAGTTCTGAATGGGACCTTTGTAAAGCTCTAAGGGAAAAGCTGCAATCACCAGTTCCAATTCTTTGGTAAAGGGCTGGTTAATTACAGAAGCCCTCAATTCAATTTCACTTTGCCAGCTTCTCTAGCCAAATGGTAAAAAATAATCATAGGGCGAAATTAGTGGCAAAATTCTGGCAACGTGAATAATCAGAATAGATCAATTCCTCCAAGGAATGACAAAGGAGACACAACAGAAGATCCCATTCATGAATAAATGGCTGAGTTGTCAGAAATTGAATTCAGAATTTGGATAGCAAATAAAATTAACAGCATGGAGGTAAAGATGGAATTAGAAATTTAAGTAGCAATTTAAAAGTTGTCTCAAGAATTCAATAAATTCAAAGACAAAATCACCAAAGATTTTGACACATTGAGGCAAGAACTTGCAGCCCTCAAAGATCTGAGAAACACAGTAGCATCCCCCAGTAGCAGAATGGAGCGGGCAGAAGAAAGGATCTCTGACATTGAAGACAAAGCTTTTGAACACTCCCAAATGTTCAAAGAGGAAGATCAGTGGAGAGCAAAAATGGATCATTCCCTGAGAGAACTATGGGACCACTCCAAAAGAGTAAACATTTGCCTCATAGGAATCCCTGAAGGAGAAGAGGATGGTCCAAAAGGCACAGATAGTCTACTCCAAGAGATAACTGAGGAGGACTTCGCATGGCAAGAGATATTAAAATTCAGACGGCAGATAGTTTTAGAACACCAGCATGACTCAACCCAAATAAATATCTTCTAGGTGCATTGTAATTAACTTCACAAAAGTTAATATGAAGGAGAAAATCCTGCAAGCAACCAGATGTAAGAGAATCATAACCTACAGGGGGAAGAATATTAGAATGACTGCAGATCTCTCTGCTGAAACTTTTCATGCTAGAATAGGATGGTCATCAACCTTCAGTCTCCTAAAACAAAATGACTTTCAGCCCAGGATCCTATATCCAGCTAAATTGAGCTTCATTTATGATGGAGGAGTTAAATACTTTAATGACATACCCATGTTGAAGAAATTTGCCATAACCAAACCAGCTCTTCAGGATATCCTCAGTCCCATTCTCCATAATGACCAGGACAATGCTGTACCACCAAAGTAAACTCACTCTGAAATTCTTGAGCAAAACCTAATTTCCAAAGTGGTGAAAGATTGAAAATATCCACTGGGCTTTTGAAAAACTTGACATCCAAAATACTACTAGGCTTATCAGTAGTCTCAATTAATGTGAATGGCTTAAACTGTCCTCTTAAGAGGCACAAGTTGGCTGACTAGATACAAAAACTCAGGCCAGATATCTGCTTAATACAAGAATCTCATCTGACCTTAAAGGATAAATATAGACTCAGGATGAAGGCACAGGCATTTGTAATCTAGGTAAACAGAAATTAGAAAAAAGCAAGGGTGGCAATTTTATTTACAGATACACTAGGCTTTAAACCAACAAAAGTAAGGAATGATAAGGATGGTCACTTCATATTTGTTCAGGGAAACACTCAACATGATGAGATGTCAATTATTAACATTTATGTGCCCAACCAGAATGCTCCTCAATTTATAAGGGAGACCATAACAGACATAAGAAATTTAATATCTTCCAGCACCATAATAGTTGGAGATTTTAACACACCTTTGGCAGTGTTGGATAGATCCTCCAATAAGAAACTAAGCAAAGGAATTTTGAACTTAAACTTCACCATACAACAATTGAATTTAACAGATATCTACAGAACATTTCATCCTAACAAAACTGAATACACATTCTTCTCATCAACCTATGGAACATCCTCCAAAATTGATCACATCTTAGGTCACAAGTCTAACCTCAGAAAATTTAAAAGTATAGAAATTATTCCTTGTATTTTCTCATCTCATCATGCAATAAAAGTTGAACTCAACCAGTAACAGGTATCTGCATACTCATACAAAGACATGGAAACTAAAAAACCTTATGCTGAATAATAGCTGGGTCATAGACGCTTCTGATTTCCAATTTGATTCTATCAGAATTGGAGAACATATGCTATATGATTTTAATATTATTAAATTTATCGAGGTTTGTTTTATGGACTAGCATATGGCCTATTCTGAGTAAAGTTCCTTATGCACTTGAAAAGAATGTAGATTCTCTTGTTGGGGAGAGTGTTCTAGAAATGTTGATTAAATTCCATTGGTTGATGGCATGTTAAATTTTACTATATCCTTGCTGATTTTCTATCTAGTTGTGCTATCAGGTGTTGAGAGAGGTATACTGTGAATCTATTTCTCCTTTTCAGTCTATCAGTTTTTGCTTCACATATTTTGCAGCTTTTTTGTTTGGTACATACGCATTAGGATTGTTCTGTCTTCTTGGTAGATTCTTTTATTTTTATGTAATGTGTTTTACAGTTTCTATGTTCAGAAAATTTCTGTTGTAGAGCAACAATTATAGGACAATTTCTATCATCTTATCTCATGGTCACTGATTTTTTTCCTCCATCCCTTTCATTTTACTTTTGAGCCTATTCATTGCATATTTTATATTCGTTATTGTACTTTTTGGTTTTAAAATTTTCATTTGTTTCTTTATATCTTCTCTTTCTTTTCTGAGATATTCTGTGTTTTTCATTTGTTTTAAGTCTGCCCATAATTTCTTATAAAAGCATTTTCATTATGGCTGCTTAAAAATCTTTATCAAATATTTCTGATATCTCTGTCATCTTGGTGTTGGCATCTGCTGATTATCATTCAGTTTGAATCTTCCTGGTTGTTGATTTTTAACTGAAATTTGGGCTCTTAATCTTAAAAGTTTTATTTTAGATGACTTCCATTAATATTTACATGGTATAGTAAGGGATAGACATCCCCTTTTGTGCTGGGTTAGGGTTAAAGGTTGGTTTTCTCTCTTAGCCTCCTTTGATACCTTGATGGGGTGCTCCTTCTCGTTATTTCTGGGTGGGTGTAGGAGTTCCAGCACTCCAGTAAGCTTACATTGATCCTTCCCTGGGTTGTGATGAGTTATAGGTAGCATCATAACTGTTGGGCAATGTTGAAAATCCTAAATTTCCTCTATGTTTCCTCTTACCATTCCATTGGGGAGGGGGAAGTACCTCATTACTGCTGGGTTGTGGTGGGAATTCAGCTCCTTACCTCTCAGGCACAGTATACCCCAGTAGTTGGGTACTTCATTATAGCCTCAAGAAAGGGGAATTCTAGGCTTCCTACTAGGCTCTTTCTGGCTAGGAAGGAGTGAGGGCCACAGCTTTTTCTGATGGTGGGGCTCTAGTCGAGTGCTTATTGCCAAACAGTTTTCTGTCCTTTGAGGCTATTCCTTTCCCAGTCCTTTGGCTGTAGAGAAGAAGTTTTGTTGGGAGTATTATTATCTGTACGCCTTGGCATTTCCAGGTTTCTGGCTTCTTCAACTTTAATTCTAGGATATATGAAGCAAAAAGAAAACTCAGGAGATTCACCACTGTGTCATTCCTAGCCAGTTTGAGTTCTTCTTTCTACCTTTTAGAGTCTTTTGTTTGTTTTATGTATAATTCAGAGTCTTTAGTTATACTTAGACTCAATAATAGGGAAAAATGTATCTATTTTTGTTTTTTCAGAAGCAGAACTCTCATTAAGTTGATGCTATTTGCTTTGTTCTTAGGAGCTGATTTTCTTTCCTGCTTGAGGCCTTAGGTTCCAATTTTCCGTAATAAACTTGTGTAAATTCCTTTTTATGGAGAGAAGTTAAAATCTCAAGCCTTTGGAAGGGTACATTCGTACTGTGGATTTCTTTCTCAGCTTTCCTTTCTTTGTAAGGCCTGGGGCTGACCAAAGATGAAACAGAGATATTCAGCTGATTTTATATATACTTTAGCGAAAGTATCTTTAACCTCTAGAGCAGTGACTTTCAACTGGTGTGCTGTGGTACCTGGTATGCTATGAGAGGATCTTAGGTGTGCTATGAAAATTCTTAAAGGTCAGGAATTAAGGCTCGGCGCCTGTGGCTCAAGTGGCTAAGGCGCCAGCCACATACACCTAAGGTGACAGGTTCGAATCCAGCCCAGACCTGCCAAACAACAATGATGGCTGCAACCAGAAAAAAAAATAACCGGGCGTTGTGGGGGGCTCCTGTAGTCCCAGCTCTTTGGGAGGCTGAGGCAGGAGACTGGCTTGAGCCCAGGAGTTGGAGGTTGCTGTGAGCTGTGAAGCCACAGCACTCTACCCAGGGGGACAGCTTGAGTCTCTGTCTCAAAAAAAAAAAAAGATCAGGAATTAAATTGTACTTACTGTGCCTTTAATTTCTTTTGAAAATATTCTTTTTTTTACTCTTTCCTTTTTTTTTTGTTTTGCAGTTTCTGGCTGGGGCTGGGTTTGAACCTGCCACCTCTGGTATATGGGGCCGATGCCCTACTCCTTTGAGCCACAGGTGCCGCCCTTTTTTATTCTTTTTTTTGATGAACATAATTTAAGTATACCATGGAAGTTTAACTATAGGTTCAAATATGCTGTGAGATGGTTGAAAATACACTGCCGTAGAGGTAAAAAACACATTCCGTGGCCAGGCCTGGTGTCTCAAGCCTATAATACCCATACCTACATAGGCCAGGGCAGGATGAGCCCAGGAGTGCAAGACCAGCCTGGGCAACACAGGGAGACTACATCTCAAAAAAAAAAAAAAAGTTCCCATGAAGAAAGAAAGAGTTTTACCTAGAGATTTATGAGAACCTGTAAGTGGCACAGAGGAGCAGCTGTGGCATACCTACCAGCTTGAGCTGGTATCAAAAGGCACAGCTTTTTGCCTTTGACTAATGTGGGTGAAACCTATTGGTGATACTCTCTTGATCTTCTTCCTGCACGGAGTCTACCTTAAACACATAAGTTACCCAGGGAAACGTAACCTTGATATGGAATAGCATGGTGTAGAATCTAGCTTCACCTGTTTTGGGACCCTGGCTCCATCTCTTGCTAGTTATATGACCTTAGAGTTGAGTCATTCACTTAAAAGTGGTCCTGTAGTGCCCACTCTCAGTCAGCCACCCTTCTGGGCTTGTGGAATACAGTAGTGCATATTCTTTACTGCTGTCTTTCCTTTTCATTCTAAACATCAGCAAGTCCTGATGGTTATATTTCAAAAACATATCCAAAATTGGACTGCTTTTCTCTATCATACCTTCTCTTTCTCAGGCTTTTGTAATAAGTACTCTGATTCTCTTAATTCTCTAATTCTTTGTTCCAATTCATTATCTTCATAGCAGCCAGGGTTATCTTTTAAAAACATGCATTGGATTATTATTCCTTTGTGTAAAATCCTCCAGTTACACCCAGACATACTGAGAATAAAATTTAATACCTTCCAGTGGTCCACGAGGTCCTGCATAGTCTGGTTCCTGCTTTCCTTTCTGAGCTCAACTTGTACCTACCTCCTTCCCTGCCCACCCACCCACACACACACACACACACACATTCTCTCTCTCTCTCTCTCTCTCTCTCCCTCTCTCCCCCAATGTGTGCTTTAACCACATTGGTTTTCTTTTTTTTGCTGAAAATATCAAGCTTATTTTACCTTGGAGTCATTACACCAGTTAAGCCTAGGATATTTTTTCCATACAAATTTGAATGGCAGATTATTGGTGTTATTTAGGTTTCAATTCACTCTCTGTCCCTTTCTCCTTTAATCACATTCTGTTAAAGCCCCATGTTCTCCCTGCTTCAACCTCTTACTTAGCTCTTATCACAATTTGAAATGATCTTGATTACTCTACCATAATGAGCTCCATGAGAGCAGGCATTGTGCTGTTTCCTTCATTGCTATGTGTCCAGTGCCTAGAACAGTTCCTGGCACAGAAATATAAATATATTAAAAAATTTTAATTGATACATAATAATTGTACATATTTATGAGATACATATGATATCTTGATACACATATACAATGTGTAATAACCAAATCAGGGTAACTGAGATATCTGTAACCTCAAACATTTTTCATTTCTTTGTGCTGGGAACATTCAAGATCCTCTCTTCTAGTTATTTTGAAAAACACAATAAATTGTTAACTGTAGTTGCCCTATATGCTATATAACACTAGAACATATTCTTCCTATCTAGCTGTAATTTTTAAAAAATTTATTTATTTTTATTGATACATATTAGATATACATATTTTCTGGGTATGTGTAATAATTTGATATATTCACATAATCAACAAATCAGGATAATTGGGATAGCCATTACCTTAAATATTTATCTTTTCTTTGGTTATGACTTTGTACCCATTAATCAACCTCTCCCTTTTCCTCTCTAACCTCTTTCCTTCCCAGCCTCTGGTAACCACTATTCTACTCTCTACTTCCATGAGATCAGCTTTTTAAAGCTCTCACATATGAGTCAGAAAATGCTGTATTTGTCTTTCTTTACCTGGCTTATTTCACTTAACACAGTGGTTCTCAAACTTCCTAACACAGTGATTCTCAACCTTCCTAATGCCATGATGTATTTTTATTGTTACAAAGGGGTCGTGACCCACAGGTTGAGAACCACTGATAACATAATATCCTCCAGGCTTCGCCATGTCAAATGATGGCATATCATTCTTTTTGATGACTGAATATTCGATTGCTTATGTATACCACATTTTCTTTGTCCATTCATTCCTTGATGGACACTTAGGCTGATTCCTTATCTTGGCTATTGTGAATAGTGCAGATGTCAATTTGATCTATAGATTTCATTTCCCTTGAATATATACCTAGTAGTGGGATTGCTGGATCATATGGTAGTTCTATTTTTAGTTGTTTGAGGAACCTTCACATGGTTTCTATAATGGCTGTGCTAATTTACATTTCCACTAATAGTGTGTAAGGGTTCCATTTTCTCCATATCCTCACAAGCATTTGTTTTTTGTCTTTTTGATAATAACCATTTTAGCTGAGGTAAGATGATGATTTATTGAGTTTTTGATTTGCATTTCTCTGGCTATAAGTGATATTAAACATTTCTTCAGGTATCTGTTTGAGTATTTGTATATTTTCTTTCAAGAAATATCTATTTACCCATTTTAAACTCACTTTTTGTTTTGTTGTTGATTTCTTGTATATTCTGGATATTACTCTCTTGTATGGATAGTTTGCAAGTATTTTTTCCTATTCTGTAGGCTCTTCACTCTGTTAACTGTTTATTTTGCTGTGTACAGCTTTTTAGTTTGACATAATGCCATTTGTTTTTGCTTTTGTTCCATATACTTTTGAAATCTTACTCTAAAACTTTTTGACCAGGCCAATGTTCTGAAACATTTCTCCGATGTTTTCTTCTGGAAGTTTTACAGTTTGGGGTTTTACATTTACTCTTTAATCCATTTTCAGTTGATTTTTATATATGATGAAAGATAGGGGTCTAATTTTACTCTTCTGCATATGGATAATCAGTTTTCCCAGTACCATTTATTGAAGAGACTATTCTTCCCTGAGTGAGCATTTTTTGTGCCTTTGTTAAAAATCTGTTGGCTGTAAATGTATGGATTTACTTCTGGGTTCTTTTTTCTGTTTCATTGGTCTATGTGTCTGTTTTATGCCAGTACAATGCTGTTTTGCTTACTATGGTTGTGTGTGGTATGTTTTTAAGTCAGGTATTATGATGCCACCAGCTTTGTTCTTTTTGCTCAGGACCACTTTGGCTATTAGCGTCTTTATGATTCCATATAAGTTGTAGGATTTTTTTATTTGAAGAATGTCATTGATATTTTGATAGATATTGCATTGAAACTGTAGATTGTTTTAAGAAGTACAGACATTTTAATAATATTAATTCTTCTAGTTCATGAACATGGTGTATCTTTACCCCTTATTATGTCCTTTTCAATTTTTTTCATCAGTGTTTTATAGTTTTCCTTGCAGAGATCTTCCACCTCTTTGGTTAAATTTGGTTAAATTTATTCCTTTGTATTTTTTTGGTAGCCATTGTAAATGGGATTTTTCTCTTGATTTTGTTTTCAGATTGTGTGTTATTGGTGTATAGAAACATTACTGATTCTTATATGTCGATTCTCTATCCAGAAACTTTACTCAGTTTATCAGTTCTAACAGGATTTTTATTTTTTATTTTTATTTTTGGTAGAGTCTTTATGCTTTTCTAAATGTAAGATCATGACTGCAAACAGGGACAATTTGACCTCCTCTTTCCCAGTTGGATGCCCTTTATTTCTTTCTGTTGCCTGATTGCTTGGGCTAGGACTTCTAATACTATGTTGGTAAAGTGGTGAAAATAGTCTTGTCTTTTTACAGATACTAGAGAATAGGATTTCAACCTTTCCCCATTCAGTATGATGTTAGTTATAGTTTTGTCATATATGGCCTTTATCATTTTGAGGTATGGTCCCTCTGTACTTAATTTGTTGAGTTTTTATCATGAAGGGATATTAAATTTTGGCAAATGCTGTTTCTTTGCTGAGATGATCATTTTTTTCTATTCCTATTGTTGATATGATATATCATGTATTAACTTGTTTGCTAGTATTTCATTGAGGATTTTTACATTTGTGTTCATCAGGGATATTAGCTGCCTCTCTCTCTCATTCTCTCTTTCATCCTTATTTCCTTGTGGTATCCTGGTAATTCTAGTCTTGTAGATAGAGTTTAGAAGATGCCCTTCCTTTAATTTGGGAATAGTCTGAGAAGAATTGGTACTAGTTTTTTAAAAGTTTGGTAGAATTCAACAGCGAAGCCATGTGGTCCTGGGCTTTTGTCTTTTGGGATATTTTTTATTATTGATCAAATCAGTCAAATACTTGTTATTTGTCTGTTCAGGTTTTCACTTTCTTCTTGGTTCAGTCTTGGTAGATGGTGTATGTCCAGGAATTTATCCATTTCCAATTTATTTGTGTACAGTTTTTCATAATAGTCCTTAGTGATCCTTTGTATTTCTGTAGTATGAGTTGTAATGTCTTCTTTTTAATCTTTGATTTTATTTATTTGGGGTTTCTTTCTTTCTTTATTTTTTTTTTTGTCTAGTAATGGTTTGTCAATTTTGTTTCTTTTTAGTCTCAATTTTGTTTATTTTGGCTCTTTATTATTTCTTATCTTCTACTAATTTTAGGTTCGATTTGTTCTTTTCTAGTTCCTTGAGGTACATAGGGATTGTTTATTTGAACTCTTTCTAGTTTGTTGATGTAGGTGTTTGTTGCTACGTACTTTCCCCTTAATACTGCTTTCTATATTCTAGGGGTATGTTGTATTTCCATTTTCATTTGTTTCAAGAAATCTTAAATTTTCTTCTTAATTTCTTTATTGCTCTATTGGTCATTGAAGAGCATGTTGTTTAATTTTCATTTATAATAGACTTTGTTAGGTTGACCTGATTTTCATAGACCAGACATGCACCATGTATATGTATCAGTACAGTGGGTTTAGTTCCTTATGTTGACCACCTCCATATGTTGTCAATATTAACAAACTTGTCAGTTTTTAAATAATCCCTTGGGAGGTCAATTTATAGAGGTTCTACTATATTTGTATATTTTGTTGATTTTTGTTTTTCTTCCATTGTGGTCAGGAAAGATTCTTAATATGGATTTGACTTTTAAAAATTTAAGACTTAGGCCAGATGTGGTGGCTCATGCCTGTAATCCCAGCACTTGGGAGGCCAAGGTGGGTGGATTGCCTAGCTCATGAGTTCAAGACCAGCCTGAGCCAGAGTGAGACCCAGTCTCTAAAAATACCTGGGCATCTGTAGTCTCAGCTACTTGGGAGAGTATAGGTTGCTATGAGCTAAGATGCCATGGCACTCTACTGAGGGTGACCAAGTGAGAAACTGTCTCAAAAAAAAAAAAAAAGGATTTAAGACTTATAAGTGTGTCCTTTACCCAGAATATGTGCATTGTATCACTAGGTATAAATTTACTTAACCCTTCTCCCACCTTTTTGATTTCCATTGAGTTTTACTTCCATGTGTGTGCATAAAATGTACAAAAGCAAATTATGTAACCAAAACATGTGTATCTCTATCATATTCTGAAATAAGAAAAATCCAATATAAAAAAAATTAAGACTCATTTTGTGGAGTAACATATGATCTGTCCAGTAAAGTGTTCCATTGCTGAGGAGAAGAATATGCATTCTGCAATTGTTTGGTGAAGTCAGATTAATAAATATTTGTTGCATGAAGTTCCTTAAGTTTTAGAGCCTCAGTTTTTCATTTGTCATATAGAATAATAATTGGCTAGTAAATCAAAGTTTGTGGTTGGGTGTGGTGGTGTGTGGCTTTAGTCCCAGTTATTCTGGATTCTGAGGCAGGAAGATTGCCTGAGCCCAGGAGTTTGAGGTTACAGTGAGCTGTAATTGTGCCATTGTACTCCAGCCTGGGGAACAGAGAGAGATCCTGTCTCTTTAAAAAAAAAAAAAAAAAAAAGGCCAAGTTGTAGTTAGAATTAAGTGAGATAATAAATGTGTGTGATTTACTACAATGCTTAGCTCATAGTAAGTGAAACAATAGTTTGTCATTGTTTCATTATGACTATTTTTTATTATAATGTTTGCTTCCATTCTCCTGTGTTCTTCTCATGCCTGTTATTACAGCCAGTAAACCATCCAGAGTCTTATGAGCATTTGGGAGTTATAAATGCTAACTGGTTAGATACTTGCAATTAATTCTAACTTGGTTCTCTCTTGGTCATGTTTTTCTGTACAGGTCCTGCAGCTGGGCTCAGACATCCTTCCCCAATACAAGCAAGAGGCGCCAAAGACTCCCCCTCATATCATCTTACATTACTGTGTTTTTAAGACCACATGGGATTGGATCATCTTGATCTTGACCTTCTATACAGCCATCTTGGTCCCTTACAATGTTTCCTTTAAAACCAGGCAGAACAATGTGGCCTGGCTGGTTGTGGATAGCATCGTGGATGTCATCTTTTTGGTGGATATTGTGCTCAATTTTCATACCACCTTTGTTGGACCAGCGGGGGAGGTGATTTCTGACCCCAAACTTATCCGCATGAACTACTTGAAGACGTGGTTTGTGATTGACCTTCTGTCCTGTTTGCCATATGATGTCATCAACGCTTTTGAGAACGTGGATGAGGTTAGTGCCTTTATGGGTGATCCAGGGAAGATTGGTTTTGCTGATCAGATTCCACCACCACTGGAGGGGAGAGAGAGTCAGGTACATTCCTCAAATCTCAGACCTTGTTGTCATGTCTTTAAAACTGAATTAAATGTGGGCGGTCAACAGCAGAGTAATTAAGTGGGTGGGAACTAGCATGATGGATGTCCAGAACAGAGGGAGCATGCTTGATTGATATCCTTGCCTGCTATTCCCATCCTTGGGAGGTTTGGTGGCTCTGCATGTCAGTGAATGGGTGTGGAAGAAACAGAAGACTTACTCTTACTCCATGTGAGTGTAAGCCACTGGCTTGGGGTGGTGGGGCTGCAGGAGCAGATACGCATGGCTACTGCACTGGTGAATCACTTGGTATTCAGTTGCTGAATGTTTACTAATGTATTGATTATTCTAATTATGGGAATTTTTCTTTTATCTTCTGCTGAACTTTAGCTGTTTTCATAGCAATTAACTCCTCATAACAGTAGTATCATATTTTTCTAAGTTTGTTCCTTCCTTCCTCCCTCTCTTTTTCCCTCCTTTCCCCTCCCCTCCCCCTCCCTGTCCTCTCCTCTCTCCCTCCCTTTTTTCTTCTTTCTTTTCTTTGTTACAAATTTCAGAAAAGTTATTTCTTTGCTAAAAATGAGTTTTGGAGGTGACAGTTTGCTGAGGTATTAAGATAATAGCTATAGTTAAGAGAAGTGGCATTTTTGGATCACTTTGCTGTTTTAGTCCATTTTGTGTTGCTAGAATACCTGAGACTGGGTAATTATAAAGGAAAAAGGTTGATGTGGCTGACAAGTCTGATGGCTGGAAAGTTCAAGATTGAGCATCTGGTGAGGGCCTCAGGTTGCTTACACTCATGGCAGAAGTTGAAGGGGAGCTAGCATGTGCAGAGATCACATGGTGAGAGAGGAAGAGAGAGAGAGAGAGAGCATGTGCATGAGAGAGGGGACGTACCAGACTCTTATTCTCCCTGGAACTAATGGAATGAAAATCTACTCATCTCTGAGAGAGGGCATTAATCTATTAATGGAGGATCTGCCCCCATGACCCAAACACCTCCCATTAGTCCCCACCTCCAACATTGGGGGGTCAAATTTCAATATGATGTTTGGAGGGGGCAAACATCCAAATCATAGCAACTATTTAGGATTGTTAGTCCTGCAGGCAATTGAAGGAATTAAAAGAAGATAAAGTCTCTGTAAATGTGTTAGACTTAGGACATGTTCAAACAGTTTGTTTGAATGGGTGTCTGGGACGTGTTGTAGCAAAAAGAACCAGTGGGCTGGTTAGAGTGATTTTCTGCTTTGAAAAAGCAAAGATATCAAGTCATTGCAAAGAAAAATATCAGATTCTTATCTAGTTTGTGTTTTGTGGGAATTGATCTTCCTTTTTCGTAGAGAGGATTACAAAGGATCCTAAGATCTGTCTTTCTGGGTTGTTAAGTGGGTGGGTATTCTAGGAGGCCACCTGAAGGCTGAGTTGAGGCATTGCACATTCTCAGGTCATGCTTCTAGGACTCAGCCTTAAAACAGTTGGAAGGAATAACCTGCTCCCCACCAGGAGATCATGACCTAGCCAATGACTCCATGCCTTACTGGTGGCATAATGATTCCTCTTTGCTGTTAGAGTAGTACCAGCAGTGGGCAAGGACACTATCCTTTTCTTTGGGAGAACCAAACTACCAACCACTTTTCTCTCCAATGAAGAGTAGCTTTTCCTATAAAAGCTGCTAAATGTAGAGCTGGAAGGAGAGAGTTTGGATGCTCATATGCTTTAGATCCAGAGTAGTCCCCGTTTTTATCTCTGTGGTATGTTTTAATATACTTTAAAATCCCAAGGACTAATTCTCTGGTGGCTTTTGTGGATTTTATAAGGGGATTAAATGAGTCAAGACTGATCAGTTACAAGAGCAGAATCATCTCTAAAGTGAATGCTGGAATTCTTAAATGTGAATTTTAGTACATGTTGGAAATGGTATTTGTCTCTGTAAGCACATTTCTAGAAAATTTTATGTTAGAAGGAAAATAACATTTTGGCTTAGGTAATTCAAATGAATTATCTCAATCTAAAAGAGCTTCTTATACAGACATGGAAAATGAAATTTAACTTGAAGAAACCATTTGAGTTTTTAAAGGAAACCATTTACTATTTATAGCAATGGCACTGAAATTTTGCAAATAAATAGAACAGTTCTTCAGCTTCCACAGATTCTTATTAATTGGCAGAACTACAAACACATGTGTAAATGTGTCAAGATTACTTAGTAGGTTAACAGAACAGAGAGCTTCTCCTGAGGGATTGTGTATGTTGGGTTGGAACTCCTTTGCCATTATTTATGAGTACCCCCAAAGTGGTTTCTGATTGATATCTAGATTCATGAGATAGATCAGTGAACAGGAAAAGTATCACTCATCTGTATCTTTCTAGTTTGTAAAGATTTAATATCAAGACTCTTCCTTCCACTTCTTGCTCATAAATAATAATGTAAATATTAGGAGTTTATAGCTATAGTTTGCTTCTCTAAATATTTGATTTTATATTTGATAGTTTCTTTTAAAGCTTTGGCCTGACACCCCAAATTATGCCCTTTCATAACTATTTTGGTGGTGTGGAAGGAAGTGAATGTGAGAAACTGACGATTTGGTTCTTTGTTCTGTTCATGTCACCTATTAGGACAGCTGGGAACCTTGTGTATGTCATTTAGCTTTTCTGGATCACAGTTTTCCTATCTAAATCTTGGGGATAATACTACTTTACCCACTTGAAGGCACAGCATTTGGGTAGTGGATTATTTGAATTCCCTGCCAGCTCTAAGTGCTAGAGTTTGGTGAGTTCTAAATATCATCTGCATTGGTCTTTCCTCCAGAAGCTGACTGTAGAAACCAGAGGCCTAGCACCCTGATGTCCTACTTGTGTGGGGGTGGGATGAAGACAAGGTGGGAGGGAGAACTTAGTAGGTGATAAATAGACTACTGGAGGAGCCTGACAGGACCATGGAGGTCTTCTTAGTTCAACCTTCTTAAATACAAAATGAAAAAAAGACTCAGGCGTAGTGGTTCATGCCTGGGCTCAGGAGTTTAAGATTAGCCTGAGTAAGATTGAGATGCCATCTCTACTAAAAAAAGAAAAACTAGCCAGGCACTGTGGCAGTCACCTGTAGTTCCAAGCTTTTTGGAGGTGAGACAAGAGGATCTCTTGAGCCCAAGAATATGACGTTGCTGTGAGCTATGATGCCACAGCACTCTACCCAGGGTGACAGGGTAAGACTGTTTCAAAAAAAAAAAAAAAGACTCAGGGGAAATGATGTACTCAAGATCACATAACAAATCATATAGTAACAGTAATAATGAGTCCTCTTCCAACTTTTCTCTATTTTTAATAGCACCACATTTCATAAGAAAAGAAAAAAACACTATTGAAGGACACAGTTGAGTCAAAATTGACTAGGAAGCTTCTGATATGTGTAGCTTATCCCTTGTCTTGGCTGAGTGTGATGGGGAAATTGGGCACGGGGTCTGGTGGGGGTGGGTGGGGTGAGAAGCTGCCCTTTTCCCCAAGGTAGATGTGGTAAGCAGTTAAGATGCTTGTAGCAGGACAGACCCAGCACAGTTTCCCAGGCACAGCCCTTTTGTGAAAAGGCACCATTAAATTAACGGGTATGCAGGGGTGGTGGTGGTTAGAAGAGGTTGTGGGAACCATGAAGGACATCCCACCTGTCAAACCTGGATTGGGCTGAAGGGAAATCCTCTTGATTGGAGAATTCTGATTAGTGGCTTAGCAGGTTCACATGGACCACATGCTCTCTCACCCCTGATTTGTTGTAGAGTTGCTAATGTAAGATTGCAGCTCCCTCTGCTCTAGGTTCTTTGTCTGGGACAGTGTGTGGAGAAATAAGAAATTATTGACTCATGTCTCATAAAAAATGCACAGAGATCAATTGTCTTTGGTGTTCTCCTAATTATAACAATGGACTTGTGTGCCAGTGGAGATCACCAAAGAAGATGGATGTAAGCAGTGGTAGCTTTGCCATCTGTGTGTATGGAGTAGAAGTGGGGAGGGTGTGAAGTGAAAAGATTGGAGCCATCCAAGTCCTGGCTCAAGATAGGGGAAATTGCTAAAGCTTGCACTTGTGAATTCAGCCCTGTGAACATAACCCATCTCTGTAATGTAAACCACACTAACTATCCCTTTGGCTAAACATGCTTCACTTACGTAGATGTACTACATTTGCATCATTTTCTGGTCTATTGGTAATAATCTGTTTCAGAGGCTGTATGAGAATATGTTTACACATTAGTTAAGCTGGTTAGAGGACTAAAGGTCTGGAAACTGAGTGAACTAAAGCTTGGAATAGGTATGTTAAAGTGAAAGCCAAATGAGTCTCTTTCAAGTGCTTAGTGGATTGTTATCTTAGTGTACTTTGTGGATTAAAGATGGGATTATTGTTGACAAAACAGATTCACTTGCCCAAGGAAAAGCAAATTGCTTATTGCTATTGGAGTGTGGAAATGCAAGGGAAGAATGGGGTCAGTCATGATATCTCCTGGGTCTCAATTCTGATGCTCTGGACCCGGGAGGTGGCTCTGTGATTTCAGAGAACAACACAACCAGTTAATGCCAGTGATGCAGCTCACAGCTGCTGAGGGCTCACTCCCACAGTAGATGCTCTCCTTAGAGCAGAGCGGGAGCAAGGTGTGCCAATGAAAAGATGATAGCTCTGATGACAGCTTCTGTTTATCTCATGAATTCAACTTTCTGAAACACTTTCATACAGTAGATCCCCTTATTTTAACTCTGTGTGGCAATGAAGAAACTGCACTGAACTGGGAGAAAAGCAGTTTGTCACCCAGGTGTGCCTCTGCCATCCTGCTGTACCACTTTGTGTAAGTCACTTCATCTCCCTGGACTTAATTTGCCTTACCTGTACAATGAGTCTATCCTAGCTGTAACCTTCTGTGGCTCTGTAGCAAGTATTATCCCTGTTTTGCTGATGAGAGGAAAGGGGCAGGTTGTCCTTTTGCTGGATGGCATCTGTTTTGAGGTTGTGAAACTGACTCCAGCCTCCCGACTCCCAGGCTTGTGCTGTTTCCTGCAAGTCACGCTGCCTCATCAGAGAATCTGGATGCTGGGGGAACCAAGCTGTTTATTCAGTCCTTGGAATGCCCCCTTCTGCTTTCCTCACATTGGTGGACCTTTCTTGTAGCTGAGATGTGAGTGCTTTGGGTGGTCCTGGGTGACCCTAACCTGTCACTGGGGCATGTGTGCATGGATGGAGGCTGAGGCTGGAGGCCAACAGTAACACTAAGGTCTAGTTGCCTGTCCTGCTTATCTCTCATTGGTAAATGGCCTCACTTCTAAATTCTTCTAGGCTCACTAGTTCCTGCTTTTCTAGGCTTTCCTAATTACTGATGCCAAAAGCAAATTGGATGCATGTGCATTACTTATACTGTTAATTTATTGTTGTCAGTCCTCATTTATGGCTCCGTTTAGTTAGAAGGCTACTGGTTCAATTTTTATTATTTATTTATTGATTTTTTTGAGACAGAGTCTGACTTTGTCACCCTTAGTAGAGTGCCATGGTGTTGTAGCTCAGAGCAACCTTGAACTCTTGGGCTCAAGTGATCCTCTTGCTTCTGTTTTTCCATTTTTAGTAGAGATGAGGTCTCACTCTTGGTCAGGCTGGTCTCAAGCTCCTGAACTCAAGAGATCCACTGTGTTGACCTCTCAGAGTGCTGGTAGGATTACAGGTGTGAGCCAGTGTGCCTGGTCTGGTTCAATTGTTAAACAGGTGATGCCCCTGCTGTCTAGCTGGAAGCTGGTAGAAAATTGTCAGTGAAAGTCATGAGATGATGAGGGCTTTTCTTCCCCTGATTTCTACCAGTATTATACAGGTAATCTCTGTGGCTCAAAATAACAATTTGGGATTTTTTAATTAGTAGACTTTATTTTTTAGAGCAGTTTTGGTTTATAGAAAAATGGAATGAGATGTGCAGAGACCACCACTTTGCCTCCTGCTCCCTACAGTTTTTCCTATGATTACGTAACATTTTGCATTTGTGTGGTACATTTGCTACAGCTGATGAGCCAATATGGCTACATTATTGTTTAAGCCCATCGTTTACATTATGTATAGATACACCTTACAGGTGTGGGCAAGTGTGTAATGGCACGTATCCACCATTACAGTGTGCTCCACCTGTTCTTCCCCCACACCCCCAGTTCCTGGCCACCTCTGGAATTCCAGCACCACTGATGTCTTTACTCAATAGCTTTACCTTTAATGGAATGTCATAATGTTGGAATGGCATAGGATGGAGCCTCTCAGCTCAACTCCTTTGGCTTAGCAATATGCATATAAAGTTCCTCTGTGTCGGGTGGTGCCTGTGGCTCAAAGGGGTAGGATGCTGGCCCCAAATGCCGGAGGTGATGGCTTCAAACCCAGCCCCTGCCAAAAACTGCAGGAAAAAAAAAAGTTCTTTTGTGTCTTTTCCTTCTAGCTCCTTTCTTTTTATTGCTGAGTACTATTCTATCCTATGGATGTACCACCGTTTGTTTATTTAGTAATAGCAAGTTTTAAAGATCATTACTGAGCAGCATCGGCTATTTTAGCTCTGATCAGTTTGGGCCTTGTCCAGGGTCTTCCTCCTGTCCATGGATGCTGTGGATGTGCAGAGGCGAGACCCTAGGATGTGGCCTGGCGTGTCGTAGCAGTGAAAACCAACAACATTTCATACAGGTCATTATGTCTGATAGTACAAAAGACAGAAAAACTAAATTGGACTATAGTGTCTTCACATTTCATCCTTTTTTTTCTTGGTGTTTTTATCTTTTACGTTTCTGCCGAGCATTTCTGCCACCCAATTATTTTAGTAAAAAGAAGACAAAGCCAGACATACTGTGGTTTTCCCTCTCCTGTCTTGTTAGCAGCAGGAAGCGCTGCAGATGGCTGTGTTTCTCTTTTGATGATCTCGACTTGCCAGCAGTGGCCAGGGGCTGAGTTGAATTTCAGTGATGTTAGTAACGTTGCTGCTGCCCTTATGTTGGCAACGTTGTCTAGAACTTTCTCTTTGATTTATGTATTTCTTCAGTCTCCTTCCTGACTGGCACTCACAGTGGGTGAAGGATTGTGCAGGTGACATGCCTCTTGTTCAAACAGAGGCATCAGATGGAAAAGTGGGCCTAGGTGCTGTACCCTATACAGACCCCTGAGTTATTTCTGATCATACTGGGGGGTATGTGTGCGAGAGCAGGGGAGTGGGCAGGGGAGCATTTTTAACAGAAGTTGATCCTGCTTTTAGGAAGAGCTGATTTACCGTGAAGCTGTGATCCTAGTGTTAGAAAAAGAAAGTAAAACCTTGAAGAAAATTGCCCTGAGGCTATGAAAGAGTTCTGCATTGCAGAGTAAAAGACTCAGAAGCTGTGCCTGACCCTCTCTGCTGATACATTGTTGGTCTCTCCTAGGGTCCTTTCTTCTGGTCAACCCAAGTTGTACTTCTCTTTTAATTCTCTACCAACTTTTTTTGGTACCTCTTTCAGGGTGGTCCTCTTTAAAGAAATCTTAGATGGTAGGGACTGGGGATATAACTCCCCAAAGACCTCCCACTCTAGGGGGGGGGGCACAGATAATAGGCTCTGATAAAGAATATGAGAGGGGTTCCCAGAATTAGCCCAAGGTGTTGCAGCCTGCAACAGTAAGCACTTAGCCTGCTGAGAGAATCTGGGGAGGCTTCCTGGAGGACATGACTGGGGTTGGTCTGGTGAGGAGAAAGTAGGGCAGTCCTGGGAGAGAAAAGAGCACATGCGAAGAGTTGTGCTGTTAGGGAGGACCAAGGCATTTATTACCCTCAAAGCAGAGAGTCAGCACTGGGAGTGGGAGGCAGGCAGGATCCAGTGATGAAAAAAATCCCAAGGTCTTGCCAAGAAGCTTAAGTTTTATCATGTGTGCAAAAAGAAGCCACTAAAGGTTTTCAGTGGGATGGAACTTATCTAATTTTTGCTTTTGGAGATGCATTCAGGTAGCAATGGTGAGAATGTGTCAGGAAAATAACACGTGTCCCATCTTTTTCTCTTGCTTTTCCTTGAATTTAGTCAGTCAGCCTGCTCCCTTCACCAGCACATTGACTTCTCTGCTCTCAACCCTTGTTCCTTTGCCCCTCAGCTCCGAGGCTGAGTCAAACCCCCACCCAAATTAGACTCAATTCTCTGCCTCCTCTGAGCACCCTGCAGTCCCGGGATGTGACTGGAGACCTCCATTACCATGCACACTGACTACAGCTCACCAGGAATCCTGGCTGAGTTTCCTCAGGCTGGGCTCTCTAACAAGGCAAAGGTTCTGTTCCTTCTGTTCTCCTATCCTCTCCTCTCTCCTCAAGCTGACAATACTCAGCCTCCATCCTCCCCTGTTCCCCTTGCTCCTTATTCGTTGACCAAAGAGGAGCAATAAAAAGAACTTCCACATACTCTCAGCCCCCAATTCATTTTCTGTCCTGCATCAACCCTGCTCCCCCCTCCTTTAGTGAGTTAACTTCTGTGCTGAATTCATTGCTTCTTGCCCACTCCTAAGTTGTTTCCTTTCTCTTCTGTATCATCAAGGAATATATGCCACTTCATACAGCCCTCTTAGCATAGCCCAGATGCTGCACCATTTTCCTGCTCCTCTTGCTGAAAGAATCCTAGAAAGAGTTCTGCGTATGCACTGTGTCTCCTCTTTCATCTTTCTTATACTTTTTCCAATCAGGTTTTCATCCTTGTCACTCCACTGAATCTGTAACTGCTCCTGTCAAAGGTGTCAGTGATATCCACATAGCCAAATCCAGTTGTGAAATCCTGCTTCTCATCTTACTATACCTGTCAGCAGTGTTACAACTAGGAGCTGCTCATCTCACACAGAGTGAAATCCACAATCATGGCCCACAGGGCACTCCAAAGTCTGTCCCTTGGTAGCCGTTTACTGTTTCAGGTGTGATGGCCTCTTGCTGGCATCAGGGTACTCGCTGTTCTCTCTGCTCTGCCTGAATATTCTCCCCCCAGTGGGCTTTCTTCTCACTTTGTTGTGTTGTCCGTTTAATGTTATTCAATTAGAGTGGCTTTCTCTGACTACCCTACTAAAATCTCTATCCCTTTACTCCATTTTTTATGGCACTATAATCTGATAGAATCTTTGTTGTTATTGCAAACCTCCTCCTGTTAGAATTGTTTCTAAGCTTAAAAACTGAGATATAAACTGAGCATGATAAAATATATTGAAGTATGAACATGACAATTAAGTTCATAAACTCATCCTAGAAAAAGTGTTACATACCTTGTTGCTAGATATCACTACAGTCACCTTTGAAATACTACCATTGGGAAGCTATGTACCAAAGCCAGTGCCTAGATCATCCTTCAAAGCAATTTTGGAACTCTTTTTCTGGAATGACCACCAGAGCTGTCTTAGTATGGCACACAAAATATGCAACAATAATGAACACCACTTAGCAAGGCACTGCCACATGTCAATGTGAACACAGCTTTGAGACACGGATATACTACGGTTATGAAAACTTACCAAGTTGCTTATACAGTGCTGCCAACTTATGTGTACAGGGGCAAGTTTGTGAATTTAAATGAGATTTTGTATATAGCTTAGTGAATTCTAAAAATATATACTTATACATTGTCACTACTATCAAAGCATAAAATTTTTCGGTACTCTTGAAAGTTCTTTCGACTTTATTCTAGACTATAGTACACTGAAACCATTATTCTGACTTCTGACACTTCAGATTAGTTTTGCTCTGGCTGCCACCACCAGGAATCTACAACCTGTGGCCCATGGGCCATATGTGAATTATGTGAAGACTATTTTGCTTATCTGTGGTGTCAGATATTGTGAAATTATGCATGGACATTTTTCTTCTTTTGCTTATCAGCTTTAATTAGTGTTAGGTATTTAATATGTGGCCTATGATGGTTTACTGTTCTTCCAGTGTGCAGCAGAGAAGATAAATAGTTGGCTACCCCAATGGAATGCTTCAGTATAGAGTCTTTTGTGTCTGCCTTCTTTTACTCAACACAGTGTTAGTGGGATTCAGTGGTGTTTAGTGTATCAGTAGCTTACTCTGTTTTTTAGGGCGTAATATTGTTTCAGTTATCTAATGCTGTATAACATACCACCCTAAAACTTAGTGATTTAATACAACATTTTATTGCTCATTATTCCTTTGAAATTTGCAATAGGCTCAGTGGGGGCAGTTCTCTGTAGACTACGGTAGGTACCTCATAATTGGAATTATAAAGTATTTGTCCTTTTATGACTGGCTTACTTCACCTAGCATGATGTCCTCAAAGTTCATCCATGTTTTAATGTGTCAGAATTTCCTTCCTTTTTAAAAATGAATGATGTTTCATTATAGGTATATCCACATTTCATTAATCTGTTCATTTATCAATGGGCACATGGGTTGCTTCCACCTTTTGGCCATTGTGAATAATGTTGCTATGAATATTGGTGTACAAATATTTATTCAAATCCTTTCTTTCACTTATTTTGGGCATATACCTAGAAGTGGAACTGTTGGATCATCTGATAACTCTATTTTATATTTTGAAGAACTACCTACTATACTATTTTCTGTAGTAGCTGTATCATGTGACATTCCCACCAATAGTACACAGGGTTCTAATTGTTTCATCCTTGTCAACACTTGTTATTTTGTACATATAGGTGTCATAATGGATGAGAGAAGCTATCCCATTGGGTATGAAGTGACATTTGAGTACTTTTTTTTTTGAGACAGAGCCTCAAGCTGACACCCTGGGTAGAATGCCATGGCATCACAGCTCACAGCAACCTCCAACTCCTGGGCTCAAGTGAGTCTCCTGCCTCTGCCTCCCAAGTAGCTGGGACTACAGGTGCCCACCAGAATGCCTGGCTATTTTTTGGTTGCAGCCATCATTGTTGTTTGACGGGCCCAGGCTGGATTCGAACCCGCCAGCTCCAGTATATGTGGCTGGCACCTTAGCCACTTGAGCCACAGGTGCTGAGCCCATTTGAGTACTTTTTTAAGAAATAAATTCTGAGGCTTTGAGACCATTTTCTTCGCTAGTTTTTCTTCTTTCTCATGCATCCAAATAGCAGAGGCATATACTTGGAGAGGTAGGAGAATAAAGATGCTGGAGGTTACAGAAGCCACTAGAAGAGGAACTTGATCTGCTGAAGGGTCCTACAGGAAGTCGCTGCTGAGGAGACTTCTGAGCACATTTGGGTTAGGAGAATTGTAGGATGCTTCTAAGAAAAATACTTATTTAGGAAGGTGTTGAAAGAGGGGTGGAACTTTGATGAATGGGAAAGGGAAAGACCATATGAGAGGAGGAAAGGCTAGGTATAAGGCATTGCATGCGGGGATGAGGGAAGAGGGGATTTGGTTTTGTTTGATCTTTACTTGTGAGGGAAGACAAATGTTAGTGAAAAACAATTGGGCCAGTCACTTGTTAATCTCTTAAATCAAGTAAAACTCAAGTCAAAGGGTAATAGACACTCCACGATCTGGATCTGGTCTAACTGACAAGAACACTTGGAATCCGCATAAGAGATGTGCAGACATCTCATGATTTCCTATATTATCATGTGACAGTGGTTTGACTCTGGAGCCCATATATGTTAACTTACAAGAAAGAGTGCTACAGACTTTATAGAGAAATATTCTGCCTCAAGGATGTGTTTTCAAGTGAAGCCAGACTTGATTAATTTGCAAGTCTCTGGAGAATCTTTAGAAGAATTCTTTCATTTCATATTTCTTTTCAATTTTTTATGTTACCTGTAAAAATAATTCAGAAAATACGGATGCAGAAATAAAGATTGCCTGTGACTTTATGTTGTTGTTAACATTTTGACATATTTTATCTCAGTCTTTTTTTTCTTGGAATATGTGCATATATGTATTTACACATGTTTCATTAAAATGGAATTATACTGTATGTACTGTATGTAGTGATATTTTTATTATCTAAAAAATAGGCTTTCTCTTTCTATGACACTAAAAAATCCTTTTACCTGAACTTAAACAATGATATAATAGTCCATTGTATAGACATAGCATAATTTAGTGTTTGACATTTAGGTTATCTTCTATTTACTTTTTCAACATAATAAACAATGAAATAAAATATCTTTATAAATAAATCCGTGTCACATTCCTGATTGTTTTTCTTTGAAGTGTTCAAAACAGAAATAATTCTGCTCAATGAATGCTAGCAAAGTAAGAATTTAGCCATCATCTGGGTCAAGGAATGTAACATAGTTAATTACCCAGAAAACCCTCAACATCTCCTAAAGACTTCTCCTTTCCTCTTCTCCCACAGTAGCAACCACTATTCTGATTTCGAACACTAGTGTTCTTTTGCCTATTTCTGCAGTTTAAACAAATGAAGTGAGAATAATGTGTTCTTTTGAGTTGTCTTATTTTGCTCAGTACAGCTTTTGAGAGATTCAGGTATACTTTTGAGTGTGTTAGTAGTTAGTTCATTGTCATTGTATGTAATCTATTGAATAAATATAACTTAATCCATTAATCCAACCTACTGTTGATGTTCATTTAGGTTATTTTTAAATAAATATTATTGTTCATATGCTTAGCACACTTATTTCTATTGAAAAGAGTAGAATTTCTGGGTCATAGGTGTTATGTGTATTATTTAGTAAACACTGCCAGTTGTCCAAGGGATTGTATTTAAGCAGTTTCAAAAGGGGTTGCAACAGGCTTGGCACCTATGGCTCAAGTGGCTAAGGCGCCAGCCACATACACCTGAGCTGGCAGGTTCGAATCCAGCCTGGGCCTGCCAAACAACAAAGATGGCTGTAACCAAAAAATAACTGGGCCTTGTGGAGGGCCTTTGTGGTTCCCAACTACTTGGGAGATGGAGACAGGAGACTCACTTGAGCCCAGGAGTTGGAGGTTGCTATGAGCTGTGATGGTCACAGCACTCTACCCAGGGGGATAGCTTGAGGCTCTGTCTCAAAACAAACAAAAAAACAAAGTGGTTGCAATACATGAGAATTTCCAGTACTTTAGTTCTTGCCAACGTTGTTTTTCAGTTTATTTATTTCTACCTAATTCAATGAACTTTTTGTGGTTTCTTGTAGTTTTGGTTTAAATTTCCCTAATGACTAAAGATGTTTAGTATCTTTTCATAGATTTTTGTTGGGGGTGGTCGTTTTAGGTTATTCTCTTTTATGAAGTGCCTATGCAGAGACTCCTTTTCTACCCAGAGCAGACTTTCTTTAAAAAGATGGATTTGTGGAAGTTCTTTATGTAGTTTGGATGTGAGCTCTTCGTGGGTTATATGTGCTGTAAATACTTTTTTTCTGACTGTGTATCTTTCCTATTTCCTCACTTATGGGAGCAGACATTCCTAATTTAGAGCAATTTGTCAGTTTTTTTTATTTATATGTCTTGTATCTTGTTTAAATTTCACAATCCAAGTTCAAGAAGATATTTTCTTATATTATCTTCTAATAGTTTTGTTGTTTTCCACTCAAATTTAGATCTGAAGTTCTCTTAGACTGATTATTATGTATGATTTGAAATATAGATTATTTCATTTTACCCCCATGTGGATATGACTATACAGCTGACCTAGTATTGTTCATTTGAAAATACTATCCTTTTTTCTCTTGTCTGCAGTCCAACCTTTCACATATCATGTGTCTATATAGTCATGGATCTTTATCTGAATTCAATTCTTTTGCATCAATTTGTTTGTGTATTCCTGTGCCAATATGACATTGTGTTAATTCATGTAGTTTTGTAATGAGTTTTAAGATTGGTTTTATTCCTTTCTTAGACATTTGGTAGAATTCCTAGTGAGGCAATCTGGGCCTAGAATTTTCTATTTTCAGGTTTTCAATTATGGATTTACTGATTTTGATAATCAAAGACCCATTGAAATTTTCTGTTATTTCTAGAGTTGGGTTTTGTAAGTTGTATTTTTCTAGGAATATTTCTATTGCATTTAAAAATTTGGAGTTATTGGTATATGGTGATTCATAAATAATATCCTTTATCTTTCAATGTCTGTAGGATATGTAGTGGTAATGTTTTATTTTTCACTCCTGATATTTGTTACATTCTTTTATCTTCATTCTCTGTCTCTCTCTTTCCTCTCCTTTATCAGTTTACTAACTTAATTATTAAATGTTTTCAAAGAAACAACTTTTATTTTGGAATTTTTATATCTTTCTAAGAGATTTGAACCTTGGTTTTTTAAACCTTATTTTGTCACCCAGGCTAGAGTGTGATCAGAACTCACTGTAGCCTCAAAATCCTGGAATCAAAGGACTCTTCCTGCATCAGCCTCTTGAGTAGCTGGGACTATGTGCATCTTCCACCACACATAGCTGATTAAGTTTTTAAGAAAGAGGATCTTGCTATGTTACCCAGGCTGGTCTTAAGCTCCTGGCGTCATGTAGTCATCCTGCTTTCAGACTCACAAAGTGCTGGGATTACAGGCATCAGACACTGTGGCTGGCCTGAACCCCCCTTTTTTTTTTTTAAATTTCAGAATATTACAGGGGTATACAAATTTTAGTTACATGGTTTCCTGTACATACTGAGTCAAAATTATAAGGGTGACCCTCATTCAGATAGTGTGCCCTGTACCTGTTAGGTGTGGATTTGCCCATCCCATCTTTTCCCCTCCTACCTGCTGTATTTTCATTTAGTTTTACTTACATTTGTGCATATCAGTATTGATTGATTAGTTCTAATTTAGTATTGAGTACATGTGGTATTTGCTTGTCCATTCTTGTGATACTTCTCTTAGAAGAATGGTCTCTAGTTTCATCCAAGTTGTTACAAAAGATACTAGATCACCATTTTTTAATGGCTGAGTAGTATTCCAGGGTATACATAT
This sequence comes from Galagoides demidoff, assembly GCA_963574575.1. Taxonomy (NCBI): domain Eukaryota; kingdom Metazoa; phylum Chordata; class Mammalia; order Primates; family Galagidae; genus Galagoides; species Galagoides demidoff. The sequence continues at coordinate 28,091 of CAUYQV010138816.1, forward strand.
ACCACATTTTATTAATCCATTCATGTATTGGTGGGCACTTGGACTGTCTGCACATCTCTGTGATTGTGAATTGTGCTGCAGTAAACATTTGAGTGCAATGACTTCTCTTCCTTTGGGTAAATACATAGCAGTGGGATTGCTGGATCAAATGATAGGTCTCCTTTTAGTTCTTTGAGGTATCTCCATACTACTTGCTATGGAGGTTGTACTAGTTTGCAGTCCCACCAACAGTGTATCAGAGTTCCTTTCTTGCCACATTTACACTAGCATCTGTTGTTTTCGGACTTTTGATAAGAGCCATTCTTGCTGGAGTGTTAACTATTACTCACTGTAACCTCAAACTCCTGGGCTCAAGTGATCCTCCTGCCTCAGCCTCCTGAGTAGCTAGGATTATAGGCACATGCCCACATGGCTGAAGGATTTTTAAATTAAATTAAATGTTTCTATAGAGATATGGAATTTTGCTGTGTTGTCTAGGCTGGTTTCAAACTTCTGGTCTCAAGCAATCTTCCCCCCTCACCCTCCCAAAGCACTGGGATTATAGGCCTGAGCTACTGTGTCTGGCTGATTTGAACCTTGTAATGTTATGAAGTGTGTCTGTCTAGTAAACACTTTTCTTTGAAGTCTACTTTGTGTGGTATTAATAGAACTATACCAGTTTTATTGTTTTTAATATATACATAGTATATAATAGTGATTTTCAACCCTTTTTATCTCATGACACACTTGAACCTATAGTTAAACTTCCATAGCACACTTAAATTATGTTGATCAAAAATAAAAAAGAGTAAAAAAAAATACTTACCATGCTTTCAACTTCTTTTGAAAATAATTTAATGATCTTGAAAATTTTTTGCAGCACACCTAAGATCCTTTCACAGCACACTAGTTGAAAATCACTGGTATACAGTTTGATGAAAGTAGTTTAAGTTGTATATGAAACCAGCACATTGTACCCCATAATTGCATTAATGTATACAGCTATGATTTAATAAAAAAAAGAAAATCACTGGTACATATGTATTTTCCATTCTTTAACTTAAACTTTGCTATGTTCTTGTATTTTAGATATATTTCTTGTAAAGAAGCCTCTTTTTAAATCCAGTGTCACACATTTGCCTTTAATTTGAAGGATTTAATTCATTGCCTTTATTATATTTGATATGATTTTTAAAAATATCTTCTATCTTGATAATTTGCTCTTATTCGTTTCACCTGTTATGGTGAAACATTCTCCATTCTCCTTTCTTATTTTGGGGAGGGCATTGATTATTTCATATTATTCCACTTCTCCATTAACTTTCTATATTTTTTTATTATTTTAGTGTACACTCTGAAAAATATAACACATACTTTTCAAATTGCATTATAAATTAATACTGATATCGCTTCCTGGATAGTCCAAGGATTTTAAAATGCTTTAAATTCTTTTACCTTCTTCTTTACATATATGCTACTATTATCAAGTAAATATTATTCTATATGTATTTTCATTATTGTTTTATGCAGTCCACGCCCATTTTTATCCATTACCCATTTCATTATTCCTCATTCCTTCTACTATCTTTTAGCTTCCAACTGATAAATTTTTCCTTCTGCTTGGAGAATACATTTTAGTATTTAGTGCTGACTAATTCTCTCATGTTTTGATTATCTGAAAATGCCTTTATTTTGTTTTAGTTCTTGAAAGATGTTTGCACTTGCCCTTGCAAAGGGGCAAATAGTTACTGAATTCTAGATTGGTAATTATTTTCTTTTGGTTATTTGGACATACTTTTCCATCATCATTAAACTACTATTATTTCTTTTGAGAATTTAGCTCTTTGTTTATTTGTTCTATTGTAAGAAATCTTTCTTTTTCCAGGTGGCTGCTTTTAAGATTCTCTCTCTCTCTCTCCCTCCTCTTTCTTATTAATCTTCTTCTAGCAATTTATTATGAAGTTCCTATGTATGACTATGAATCATCAGAGACCTTGTAAACAAGAGATAATGCATTAGACAAGAGATACAGTGAAATAGCACTATAGTGCTGGGATAGTGCAGACCTGGGGACTAGTAGTAGCAGAAATCTGCATTAGGATTAGAGTCGGGGGTGTTATCACCTGGAACATAAATGGGAAGGGGAGTTTTTACTAAAAGCTAGAAGCAGAGACAGGTGGGAAGAAAGTCACTTTATAGGGATTTTTACCATTGGTCAAGGGATACAGGCAGCCTATGGTGACCTGTGAGAGGCAGCTGGGTAAATAAATATCCCAATCTTGTTCTCCATTCTTCTCCCTCCAGGCTTCTATTAGTTCTCCTCATTGTCTCCTTGAGACACTGAGCCAAAGAGTGGATTTAGAGGAGCATGTGGGGTCCATAGGGATGCTTGAATCTACAGCTCAGGTGTCAGCAAACCTTTTCTGTACAGGGGCACATTGTAAATATTTTTGTCTGTGTGGGCCAAATACTGTTTCTCTTTTTCTTTAAATATGTAGAAACCATTCTTAGCTCACAGCTTATACCAAAACAGACTGCTGGGCAAATATGGCTAACCCCTAGTGTAGCTTGAGGGTTTGATTTTTATATGATTCATTTTCAAGAATTCTTA
>CAUYQV010138822.1:0-11978 GCA_963574575.1 Galagoides demidoff
CTGCATCTGGCTTAAAGTTGTTTTCTTATCATACCTTATAATATTGAGCTCTTTAGACATTTATAATCTCTAGTATTACTCTCTTTACCAGAGTACCCAGGGCAAACAAAATAAAACAAAAAAATCTAACAAGCAAGCAAAAACCCAGAATACTACGTTGGTCTCCATGGACTAGGTAGTCTAAAAGCAGAAAGAATGATGAGAATGATGTTACAAGGGAAAAGGACAGTTTTAAAATTACCAGCAGGACACTAGAATTAAAGAGCGTGGAGGGAGGGGAGATTTCCACAACACTGTGTCTTTTGTGTAGTTGTGTGGTCATTAAGTCACCTTCTAACTTCCCCAGACTAAAGAAGAAAGTCTGCATAAGAGAGTAAGCTGTTTAAAGCCGCTGCTATTTGTTTATTGGCTATAATTTCTCTTGCTAAGTTGGATGACACCTGAAACACTTAATGTGTCTGTATTTCACGGAGAAAATCCTCAAAAAAAAAGAAGAAAACATGTGAGGTGTTGTGCGGAGTAGCAAGCCCTGTGGTTGAGATTTGGAATCCCAGTCTCAAATGTGCTTTGTTTATAGCGGCATATCTGCTGTATGTAATTAAATGCATTTTGGTTAAATTAAATGCTCTGTTCTATACACTTGCAGATGTTCTAGCCAAGAATAAGTGTATAGGTGTTTGCATTCAGACACGAACACACAAGACCGATGCCAGTCCAGACAGTGTCCTAGATCTGATGCTACAGAATTGATTCTCTTCTATAAAAACTGTCATGATTGCTGCTTTGCGATTGGCATACTGGACTTGTCAGTCGGAAGCAACCATTGTCTAGGGATGAAGAGATGTAAATACTGTTAATTTTAAAATAAGCACTATAACTCTGAAATAATTAATATGACTATTTGCATCAATTTTGTAGTTGTTACATCACTGTCAAGCCAGGACTTCATATAAATCATCTCTCTGAATCCTCAAGGTAGTGAAGGTTGTCAGGAATGGCTTGGACTTCCCTGGACTTCAGTTCCCAAAAGCAAAGATTAGAGTCTGGGACGCAGTCGGGGACAGGTCAAACATAGATGCACTCGGGCAGTTCACACAGTCTTTATCACATAGGCAGAAAAGCAAAACCAGGTACCTCCCCTAAGAGGGATGGGTCTATGTCCTTGAGTGGGGAAGACTCTTGAATATTAACTCATCTCTACTTTTACATCTATGGCTAATGATGTGCTAACCAGTGGGAGGAATAGTCTTTATTATTTTTAGAAACAGGTGGAGATTTCTTAGAACTTAGGGCCCTCTTCATTTCTAGCATTGTAGAGTCACTCTCAGGGGTTGCCATGGCAATTGTAAACTGTCACAACACTGTTGAGTGTGATTTTTACCAGGCTAATGAGACTAAGTGGGACAAAGGTTACCTTGGGTTATTAGTTCCAGGTTCTGTCCAAGCTACAGGCCTGGAAGTCTCTAAACTCAAGTATCCTGCCAAGCGGATTAAGTGTTGGGGGTTCATGAATGTTCACTGGCCGCCTCAGGTTTGCTCTCCTTCTGTGGTGAGGGCAATACATTGTGAGCTTTCTTCCAGGCTGTCAGCCTGCACCTGCTGTCTGTCCCTCACAGGTGGGGGCTGCCTTCCACCAATGTGAGGATACGATGGATATCAATGGTTGCTTCCTCTTTTATTCCACACAGATTCTCCCCAGCTTGCTACATTTTTCACCACTCCCTCACTGTATGCACTGGACCCACTTCCATCATTTTCTGCCAAAGGTTTGGATCTTACGGGTATTCTCCTTTTCATAATGTTCTTCTCAGTATTTATTAGAGGAAACTTTCCACTGCAGCCAGTAGTTATGACCAGTCCTCCTTCCCAACATAGAAGAACATGCTGCTTGTTTAATGAAAAGATATGTGCACGCCCAGTTACTGCCAGACTACTGACAATAGCCACACATGGACTTGACCTGAGTGGCCATCAACAGGTGAGTGGGAAAAAACTATGGTTCATATACACAAGGGAAATTATGTGGCCACAAAAGAGAATGAAACCCAGGCATTTGCAACAACATAAATTGTGGTACATAGATACCTGGAGCATTAAACAGCCATAAAAAGGGTAAAATCCTGACAGTTCCAATGACATGATTGGAACTGAACATACTGTTAAGTGCGAAAAGCCAAGCAAAGAAAGACAAATCTCACAAGTCCTCACTCATAGGTGGGAGGCAAATATTAAAGAGAATTGATCTCCTGGAGACAGAGATTGGAATGACAGTGACTAGAGGCTAGAAACCCTCCAAGGGGAAGGAGGATAAAGTGAGGATGTTCATGACGACAAATATAGTTAAAAAGTTAGATAGAAGGAACCATATATGATGGCACAACAAGGTGTCAATTATTGACAGTGAGTTAGAGATACTGTAAAATAAGCCAAAGAGTGGAATTGGAATGTTCCTAACGCAAAGAAGTGTTAGATTCCTGCGGTGATGGCTACATCATTTACTCTGACTGGATTAACTCACACGGTGTGCCTATATCGAAACATCACAGGTACCCCGAAAGATTTACAACTATTATGAAATAATGCTATTTGTGTATTATACAAAAACAATTTTTAAAATCTTGTTTCTGAAAGCCCTTCCTCAAACAGCAGCATGGTACCCCCCTCCCCAACCGAGAGTTGTGTTCTGTCGTGAGTAGCTGCCACAGGTGCCAACCTCCTCTCCCAACTTTCCACGCAGAGATGGAGCAGCCAGGGCTGTTGTTTCCCTGTTATTCTTTGTATCCCTTGGGAATCCCTTACCAGCAGGTGTTAATGTTCCCACACGCACACGTTTTTCCCCATACTCCCCAGTCATACTTCTCAATCCTAAGTATTATGTAATTAATTTTTTCTGTAACCAAAAGCGCCTCTTCCCTTTCTTAACAGTACAAAATAAGGTCAAATCTCATTTGTAATCTTGATTCTCCCATATTGTTCCTCCCCAGATCCCATTTATTGTTCAGCCAAAGATGACTTCTAACCACAATAACCTAGATCCAGCCTCACTCTAAAGCCTGTTTCCTAGACTTCCATCTAAGTCACTAACCCAGATCTAAGCAGCTCCGTCAGTGACCTGTTTCCCTTCAATCTCTGCACTCCTGTCATTGAACCCTGTAAATCCTTCTCCCTCTGTATTTCAAGCCTATTTCCATATACTTCCCACAACGAGCAATACTTATTTCAAGAGGAAAAATACTCCAGAAATTGCATAACCACTTCCATTCTTACACAATGGTTATTACTTCTAGTCATTTCAAATAGCAGTAGCAAGTAAGAGCTGAAATTAGCAAAATTAAAATCAGGAACGAAGAGCAAATGCCAGAAACATCACCATTCTGAGACTTCTCCATTGACACTTTATGAATTTGATATCTAAATTGTGCTGATGGAAACAGTCCAGAAAGGCACGTTTTAAAAATTGCACAATTCTGCATCCAGAAAGATTTGGGTACTGTCATTATATTGCTCTATAATGAAGGAAGATTGATTTTTTTTTTTTTTTTACCGAGATTTGGAAGATTTCCCAAACACTTGCAATGATGGTATTGCCAATTCTTTACAACATTGATTGCATTTCCCTTTTGGAATAAACAAAGATAATTGAATTGTTTGTTTTAAGAAGTTTGAGAAGTGCATTTTCAATTTTATCAATTTTTTGCATTTAGCCTTTCATTCTGCAAACATCTACCGAGTACATACCAAGAGTTAGACATGGACAGACGCAAAAAGAAAAACTAAGATCTTTACCAATGGGGAGCTTATTTTTTTCTGGTGGAGGAGAAGGATGTTGACCAGGTAATTGTATGAAAATTTGGTTTCATATAATGCTGTGGTGAGTACAAACTATTGTGGAAGCAGCTTTTAGTTTATGGTATCTAGGGCTCTAAAACAGTTTGTTTTTGCAGTTTTTGGCAGGGGCTGGGTTTAAACCCTCCACCTATGGCATATGGGGCCGGCGCCCTACTCCTTTGAACCACAGGCGACACCTTACTTCTTCCATCTGCCTGGAATAAAGTAAATGATTTCTTTTTGATAAGATTTAGCCTCAACATCAAATCCTCAGAAGATATAACCCCTGTAAAAATGTTATTGCCTAGTCATTTTATCCCTCCACCATATTTTAATTCTCCACATAGCTGTCTTGCTTATTTACTTGTTCATTATTTATATTTCTGTCCTAGTCTTTACCACTGAATTCCCAGAGTTCAGATCAGAATTAGGCACAGAATATTTATTCAATTAATATTTATAAATTAATTGAATATGCAGAAGACAAATGGCTAACAAACATATGAAAAAATTCTCATCATCTCCAGATGAGAGAAATGGAAATAAAAGCCACCTTCGGATATCATCTAACCCCAGTAAGAATGGTCCACATCACAAAATCCCAAAACTGCAGATGCTGCTGTGGATGTGGAGAGAAGGGAACACTGTGATACCGCTTGTGGGACTGCAAATTAATTCAACCTTTTTGGAGGAAAGTATGGAGAACCCTCAAAGAACTCAAACTAGACCTCTCATTTTATCCTGTAATCCTATTAACTGGGAATCTACCTAGAAGAAAAAAAATCCTTTTACCCTAAGGACACTTGTATTAGACTATTTATCTCAGCCCAATTTACAGTCACCAAAATGTGGAAACAGCCTAAATGCCCACCAACCCAGGAATGGATTAACAAGCTGTGGTATATGTATAGCATGGAATACTATTCAGCCATTAAAAAAGATGAAGACTTTACATCTTTTGTATTAACCTGGGTGGAAGTGGAATGCATTATTCTCAGTAAAGCATTACAAGAATGGAGAAGCAAGAATCCTATGTACTCAATTCTGATATGAGGACAATTAATGACCTAGCACATAGTTGGGGGTGGGGGAAGGAGAGAGGGAGTCGGGGGTTCACAACGCGTGACACACCTATTGGGGGCAGGACACAATTATAAGAGGAACTTTACCTAAGAAATGCAATTTATGTAATGTAGTTCTTTGTACCCTCAATGAATCTCCAACAATAAAAATAACAATAATGACATATACATATAGTTCACCTGAATATAAGTCTGAGTAGTAATTTTTAAAAAATATAACATCAATTCAGCCATATAGCCTTTGTAATCTTTTTAAAAAGCCATTTGTTTTCTTTTAAAAGCCTAATAATAATCCCTTTTTTGCATAAGCTACACTTTCTTTATCCATTCATCCTCTGCTGGGCTTTTAGGTTACTTCCATGTATTGAATATTATAAATAATTCCTGCAATTAACAGGGAAATGAAGATTACCTTTTCCAGATGCTGATTTCAAAATGAGGGAAATCCTGCCATTTGCAATACAATGGACAGACCTAGAGGATATTATGCTAATACAATAGGCTGAGTTAAAGGACAAATACTACATGATGCCACTTAGGTGATGACTCTAAAATAGCCCAACTCATAGAAACAAAGAGCAGAATGGTGGCTGTCGGGCCCTGGGGAGAAGGGAAAATGGGATCATAGTGTTTAGAGTATGAAGTTTAGGTTTTACAAGACGAGTAAGTCATGGAGATCTACTGCACAAGAATATGCCTATAGCTATACTGTATTGTATATTTGCAAATACGCTAACTGGGTGAATTCTATTTTTAGTGTTATTATGACAAAGTAATAAGGGCAAAAAAATCGAAAGGAAACTCTTGGAGATGATGGACAGATTCATAGCATAGATTGTGGTGATGATTTCAAGGGTGTATCTTAACAAAGATGTATGCATTACATACGTACAGTTTTTTGTATGTCAAGCATACGTCAACAACATAGTTCAATAATAAATTTTTAAAAATAACCACAACTGATTCAGGACAACAGGTCACCTCTGCTTTTTTTCCTGCCCAACACTCATTCAGCCTGGTTATGGCAATATCATCATGTGTGTCCTTGGGTGATGACATCTTGTTCGATCTCAATTTAGATGTTCTCATTGCGAACCAGCTGGAGAATGAAGTCAACACTTAGGGAAGCACAGTGTCCTGATGTGAGCATTCCAGTACCTGGTTTCAGTCCTGTTTAAGCTAGACTTCCCCTAAGGTCTTTTTCATTGTATCAGCCAATTTAAATAAGGTTCAAGCAAATGTGGCCCCACTCTGTCTGGGATTGAATAAGAGAGGCTAAGATTCTCTCCTTTAGGTGATGGTGCAGAGGGAAGTGGAGGGTTCCTTACCTCTACACCCGTATATAAAGTAACCTGCCAGTTACATAGTTTTTTTTTTGCAGTTTTTGGCCGGGGCTGGGTTTGAACCCACCACCTCCAGCGTATGGGGCCGGCATTCTACTCCTTTGAGCCACAGGCGCCGCCAGTCATATAGTCTTGAAGCTTCCCAGATCAAAGCACTAGTATATACCTTATATATGAAGTTCTCCTTTTACAATCTAGGAAAGAGATCAAGAGTTAAAAATGATTTGCACATGTTACTCTCAACTTTATGCGTATGTGTCTGTGCGCATGTGTAGAGTATGAGTATCTCAATGCACTGAATGATCACATTCCCATGTATTACCTAAAATTACAATGCATTCTGAAGAAAATTACCTTTTCACAGAATCAGGAATTAGAGTTCTTCCATGTGTCCTGGTATATAGAAAAAAGAGTCTCATACGAGCAAAAATGTGAGAAGATTTCTGAACACTATAACTAGAATAACTATTTCTAACATAAACCAAAATATCAAATAAATAATATTTATTTTTTTGAATAAAAAGCAGCTCATAGACACAATACAAAAAATAGTCCCCTATAGCAAGAGGAATGAGAAATATCTCTATGTATTATAAAAAAAGGACTACCAGGAAATATTCTGAAGTTAAGTAAGGAGAATAAAGCTATATATATAAATCTACATGTTTATCTAAGAATGGAAGAAATGAATACACATGCATATTTATTTATATACTTTCACGGAAATATAAGCCTTGTTATATGAAAACCGTTATCTGAAGGGGAAACAAAAAATACATAAGGGAACAGAAAGGCAAGTTGTTTTCTTTTTATATTTCACTTTAGAAGTCTAAATTGTTTTCCTCAATAGAAAACTAATTTACCTTAAAAATCTGTAACACGAACAGTTAGATGAAACTAGCGAACCTGAATTTGCAGTTGGTAGCATCAAACACAGATAATGAAAGGAATCATCAGCCAATTCTAAGGCCTCCTTACCAAACAACATTGGGACCATTTGGGCATCAATTAGGACACTAATTGCAATGAATTGAAGCCCATGGTATGTTCTAGCTCAGGAATGGGAGTCAGAAGATAAAAGAATAGCCATGAACTGATCATTTTTAAAGCCGGCATAGTGTTTCAATATACTATTCTTCTCACATCTTTGTACATTTGAAATAGTCTACAATAAAGCCAAAAGGGAAAAGAAAAGAAAGGCAATTTACATTTGCGAAGAAAAACAAATGCTAATTCTCATCGTGGTGTTGGGTTACAGAGTTGCGCATTAACCACAAGTGATTTCTCTCACCCAAACGGAACTGAGAGACACGATAAAAGACGCTGTCGAGCAGATTTCTTTTCTATTTTGCTTCCACAAATCATTACCAGAGATGAACTGTTAAATGAAGCCATTTACAGTGCCGGGATTGTTCTATTTCTGAACTTAGACATGGAAAGCATAACTTGCGTTGCAGGCATATGGTTATGAGTGGTCAGGAAAAGTGCTTTCTTGATGCTCTGCGGTGAAGCGAGTAAGAATTACACCAGACAATATGCCCGCCAGGGGGCGCATAAGCCTCTTTAAATTAAAAATAATTAAAATTAGGACGGCTCATACCTGTAATCCTGACACTTTTGGAAGCCAAGTCAGGTGGATTGCTTGAGCCCAGGAGTTTAAGACCAGTATGGGCAAAATAGCAGGACCTGTCTCCACTAAAAAATTTAAAAATTATCCAGGTTTGGTGGTGCACATTTATACTCCCAGCTACTCAGGAGGCTGAGATGGAAAGATTGTTTGAGCCCAGGAGGTCAAGGTTACAGTGAGCTATGAATTCCACTACTGTACTCCAATCTGGGAGACAGAAGGACGCCTAGTAGCAGAAAATAATGATAATAATAATGAGTCCCCAGTCTCAGTGGCTCCATTTCAACTGTTCCATTGCCATCTGTGTATAATGGTTACTGTACGGGATCGTGCTGATATGAATGTTTTCATCATTACCGAAAGTTCTAATGGCTAGAATTTATCCAGAGGTATTCTCCCTGGATCAAAATCCACTTGTCATGGATTGCATCAACTTTCTGTTCTTTCATTTCCTAATTTTTTCGAATGGCATTAAAATAGTACAGCTTCCCTCTAGAATTGCAGTAAGGATTAAGCATAAGGCATTTAGAACCAAACGTGTACAATGTAAAAACTTGATAAATGTTCCTTTCAAACTATTCCTTTAAATAGCCATTGGATAGATTAGACAGTCCTGCCTCACACAAAAATTTTTGGTAATAAAGCATTCTGGACACTGGTTAACTGACTTAGAATGTTGACAAACTCAGAGCTCTAAACATCGTCTTCAAATTGGGACAAACCCACAAAATGCTTTTCTTAGATTCTTGTGATACCTTACTTTACTTAGTTTTTATGGGTGAAACTTTCTGTCTCTTTTTTAGGTAACATATTTTTTCTCTCTAGAGAATCTGGGAGAGCCTTCATCAGTATGGCAGGCAGACTAATGCTCCCCCAAATATATCTGTGTCATAGTCAATGGAACTTATGGTTATGTCATAAGATTGAAAAAAAAAATGCATGCAAAGGCAATTAAGTTTACAGACTTAAAAATCAGGAGATTATACCAGATTCTTTGGTTGGGCCAATGTATTCATGTGTGTCCTTAAAAGGAGAAGAAAGACAGGTAGGTCTGTGAATGTTTGATAAGATGGATGTAGAGGCTGGCAAGATGATTTGAACCATGAGGGGAACTCCGTGAGCTGTTTCTGGCTTTGAATATAGAGGAAGGGGCCTCCAACCAAGACATGAAGAAGCCTCTCTAGAAACTGAGTACAGCCCCCAGCTGACAGCAAGTAAAAAAATAGGGATGGTAGTTCTGCAACCGATAAAAAATCGAATTCTGTCACCAGATGCTCCCCTAGAGCCTCCAGAAAGAAAATCACCTTTGCTACCATTTTTAAATTACTCCCCATTAAGACGGGCATTATTATTATGATATATATAACTGAAAGGTAAGAAATTTGTATTATATTAAGCCATTAAATTTGTAATAATTAGTTTTGGCAGCAACAGAAAACTAATACAATCAAAATACTAGAAAATGCATCTAAGATCTGGGAAGGTAAAGCTTTCACTTTTTTCTGTGTCACTTTCATGTATCATGACAGCAGAATATAAATATTTATCAGTTAACATCCTCAAATTGAACTTGGAAACGATGTTGAGACTGAAGATAACATGATATTTACATTATGAGGGGAAAATCCATAATATATTTGCAATGATACATGAATTGAGAAAAAAGGATACTGACTAATATTCCCTCAAATGAAAAATACTCAATGACTCATGACAAAGTCAAAATAATTTTTTAAATATGCATCACAAGTCAATCCCATTTGTAGATGTAGAAAAGGCAACTGCACCTTATTTCATGATAATGATAATTTAGGAATGGAAATGCTCCCTAATCCTATCAGTTAATCTCTTTCTATTATCTTTTAAAGAGTGCCATGACATTTTGTTATGCCCACAAAATTATTTTAATCAAATGCAAAAAATTAAGCTTTGATGTTTTAGGTTTTAACAAATAGAGTTATTTTACATGCGTAAAGCAAAAATGCTCACATTGAAAAATTTTGCATGGATATTAGGTGCTAGATAATCTAAGAATTTTTTATCCATTTTTTTTTTTTACTAAATCATAGCTGTGTACATTAATGCAATTATGGGGTACAATGTGCTAATTTTATATACAATTTGAAATAAGCATTTTAATATGCATAAACGACATAATCCTCAATACAACTGCATGAAGTGGACACGATTGCCTGCTAGATGTTGACAATCATGTTACAGGTTTTTCTTTTCTTTTTGATTTCACTCCATTATCATCATTATGCGTCAATTTTTAGAGAAAATGTCCATGCATGTCACAAGTAACCAGAACGCAAACGTATAGAACAAATAAGAATTTCAAGAGAAAAAAAGTATCAATGGTTTCTAGTATTTTGAATTTTAGAATTTTGGCTGTTGGTGGAGTAGGGATGGATGGTGGGGGACAGTGAACAGAATCACAGAATTAAGTTTCTATTTTATATCTTAATATATGAGAAACAAATTTACTATAATATAACAAAGTAACAGGTCGTGTCCTAAATGAACTCCCCCAAACAAGAGTCTTGAAATTTAATAGTAAGTCAGTTTCTTATAAGTTTTGATACATGTCATTTTATCCTTCAACTACATAAGGATTTCATGTGCAGTTGAGCTGTTAGTACTCCAACTCTCATCTCCATTTATGTGAAATCTTCATTTCTAAAGCTCTTTCAGGGTACTGTGGGATAATTTCCATGTGAGGTGCCGTGATTAACGTTTTATGTCTGTATCTTCAGCATGACTGTCCCAGCATTTCATACCACTGAGACCAGACTTTCTTATGGGCTTTAGCAACTTTTATGCTTCTGTTATTTATGGCTGCAGGCATGCTTCTAAAAGATTTTGGCTTGTGAAATTTGCTTAAATCATAATTTGAAAGTAAGTTGCCTAATGACATTGTAAGAATCTTCTTCCCCCACAACTTGGAAAATATTTTTTGGTTATATATAATTGAATATTTCTTACCTAGGAAGGATTTTGGAGGCAAAAGTCAGATGTCAGGATCCAAATACAGGTGCGAAAGAATTTTATGGAAAAGAAATAGGAGCAGATGGTATAAATAAATCTAATAGTGAAAGCGTATATAGCGGATGAGAGAAGAGGGTATTAAATTATGAAGTGAAACGATGGTTCTGTGCTTCTATCTTTTGAGCATTAGACATATTAGAAATTTATGAGGGGTTAATGTTTTACTTTTATTGACTTTTTTGTCGTATTTCAGGTTTCTTTGTGTGTGTGTGAGGTGGTTACCACTCCGTGTAGGGAGCTGTAATAATTTGTTTGTTTCTTTTTCTTTTTTTCAAGGAGCTATAATATTTTTTAGTTTATTATAAGTGCTAAATATTTTTATTTTTATATATTTTTTAGCAGTTAAATAGCAGAACTAGGACCCACACCCATGTCCTTTTGATCCCAGACGACTATCTCCTATACCCTACTTTCAAGAGATTGGTGTGGCGGTGGAAGAACATTCAGATAAAATCTCATGGGCTTGGCTTGGCGCCTGTGGCTCAATTGGCTAAGGTGCCAGCCACATACACCTGAGGTGGTGGGTTTGACTCCCCAGCCCGGGCCCGCCAAACAACAATGATGGCTGCAACCAAAAAATGGCCGGGCGTTGTGGCGGGCGCCTGTGGTCCCAGCTACTTGGGAGGCGGAGATAGGAGACTGGCTTGAGCCCAGGAGTTGGAGGTTGCTATGAGCTGTGATGCCATGGCACTCTACCCAGGGGGATAGCTTGAGGCTCTGTCTCAAAAAAAAAAAAAAAAAATCTCATGGGCTGTACTACAGCGTAATCCCGGGAAGCTGTAAAACCACACCACTGAGAATGTTCTAGTGGCTGACAGTAGAAACTCACTCTTCTTTATTCCTTTTTAGAGCCTTTAACTTGTTCAAATTCTTTATATTAAAATTCTATTGAAAGGTATTAATACCAGGTAATGCTCTGGACTTTTCAAAGTTTTGCCTACCCAAATGATCCTTTCTCGTAGGGTAAATGGGGTAAAAATCACTAAAATCACTGGGATTTCCTTGGAATGGGATGCAGACTTCCTTAAGTGAAACGGGGGGGCACGGTTT
>CAUYQV010138825.1:0-10117 GCA_963574575.1 Galagoides demidoff
GTCCCAGCTACTTGGGAGGCAGAGGCAGGAGACTCGCTTGAGCCCAGGAGTTGGAGGTTGCTGTGAGCTGTGATGCCATGGCACTCTACCCAGGGGGATAGCTTGAGGCTCCGTCTCAAAAAAAAAAAAAAAAAAAGAAAGAAAAAGAAAATAGAGAAAATTAATAGCCAGGCATTGTGGCAGGCACCTATAGTCTCAGCTGCTTGGGAGGCTGACACAAGAGAATCACTTAAGCCCAAGAGTTGTAGGTTGCTATGAGCTTTGACACCACAGCACTCTACCGAGGGTGACACAGTGAGATGTTGCCTCAAAAAAAGAAAACAGAAAAAGAAAATAAAATAGAGAAAATTTCACTTTTTTCCTTTTCTGTCAATGTCTTTTTTTTTCTGATATAGAAATACAAAGCATTTGTAAGAAAATATTATGATCGATTCTATTCCACGGAATTCAATAAACTAGAAGAAATGGATTAATTTATAGAATTGTACAGCCTATCAAGACTAAATGATTAAAAAAAACTGAACATACCGATAAGTTAGAAGATTGAATCAATAATAATAAGTCTATGATCAAAGAAAAGCCTAGGATCTGATGGCTTCACTCTTAAATTCCACCAAACATTTCATCTTTCTTATTTCAGATTAATATGAGGTTACAAATATTTAGATTACATTTCTTTCATTTCCAAGGTAAAGTTTAAGTTTATTTGAGCCCTGCATGCAGGATATATGCTGTATACCCACACATTGCACAAATTAGGTGAGAACTTAACAAATTACCTCCCCTCTCCTCTTTCTCCTTTCCCGCATCCACCCTCCCCTTCCTTAACTACATTGGTGTTTTTCTTTTGTGTGGTCATATAGTTGTTTACAAACTGAATTTATACTAGTATTGAGGATATTGGATGCTTGCTTTTCCATTCATATGGTACTTTACTGAGAAGTATGTGGTTCAACTTCATCCAGGTAAATACAAAATCTGTAAAGTACCCATTCATTTTAATGGCTAGTGTTCCATGGCACACACATACCACAGTTTGTTAATCCATTCATGAGTTGATAGGCACTTGGGTTGCATTCACATCTTAGAAATTGTGAGTTAAGCTGCAATAAACATCCTAGTGCAAATGGCGTTGTAGTAAAACGATTTTTTTCCCCTCTGGATTTACCTAGTAATGGTATTGCAGGATGAAATGGGAGGTCTACTTTTACTTCTTTGAGAAATCTCCATATTTGTTTCATAGAGTCTATATTAGTTTCCAATCCCATCCCTTTTCTTTGCACTCATACCAGCATCTGCAATTTCAGGATTTTGTGATGTAGGCTATTCTCACTAGGGTTAGATGACATCTCAGAGTCTTTTTGATTTGCATTTCTCTGATGACTAAGGATGATGAGCATTTTTTTCATGTGTTTGTTGGCCATTCATCTGTCTTCTTTGGAGAAGTTTCTGTTCAAATCTCTTGCCTACTTATAAATGGGATTGTTTGCTCTTTCTTGTTGATTAATTTGTCTTCTGTAGATTCAAGTTATCAGCCATTTGACATATTCATCACATGTAAATATCTTCCAGTATTCTGAAGGCTGTTTTAGTTGTGGTACCCTTGGCTGTGGAGATGCTTTTAGTTCAATCATGTCTCATTATTTTTTATTGGTGTTGCTGCAATTGCCAAGGTGGTCCTCTTTATAAAATCTTTTTCAAAAAAAATAGCAAACAATTTTTTCCCTTATTATGTTTTTACCAAAGTCTAAAAAAAAAAGCTGACTAATATATATAAATAAAAGTAAAAAATAATTTCTAAAAAAAAAAAAAACAAAAAAAACAGATCACTCCAAGTGTTATAGACAGTAGAAGTAGAAATACTTCAAAATCATTCTATTTAGTCTGGAAACCCCTGATAGTAAAATTAGAAAAAATATATTATTATAAAGGGGTAATTACAGACATATTTCACTGATGAATAAGGATACAATATGATTAACAACACATTGACATGTTGAATTCAATGTCATGTTGAATGACATGTTGACATGTTGAATTAAAAATTGATGTTTAAGTAATATATGTTGATCAAAATTAAATCCAGTTTGTGTGAGAATTAGTCATTATTATTTTTCTTTTTTGCCCACACCCCCTTGCTCCTTCTCTGTCTGATCTCCCCGTCCCCCATTCCCCACCATGTCCTTAATTGTCATTAATTGTCTTCATATCAAAGTTGAATAATTAGAATTCTTACTTCTCCATTCCAGTGATGCCTCACTAAAATCTTTTCCCAGGCTGATATTTTCCAGAGTTTTCCCCACATTTCCTTCTAAGATTTTTATTTTGTATTTTAAACTTAAATATTTTATATAGCAAGAGTCAATTTTTGTAAGTGGTGAGAGATGTAGGTCCAATTTCAGTCTTGTACATGTGGCTAACTAGTACTTTCAGCACAACTAATTAAATAGGAATTATTTTCCCCAGTGTATGCTTTTATTTGGTATATCAAAGGTCAGATGGTGATATGTGGCTGTGTTCATCTCTAAGTTTTCTATTCAATTCTATTGATCCCATATCTCTATATTTTCCCAGGACCATGGTAATTTGATCACTGTAGACATGTACTATAACCTGAAGTGTGGTAATGTGATGCCTCCATATTTTGTTTTTCATTTCTGAAAATTACCTTCACTATTTGGGATTTTTTTTCTGGTTCCATATGAAATGAAGTACTATTTTTTCAAGTTTTCAATGTACAATGTTGGTGCCTTGATGGAGATTGCATTAAATCTGTAGATCTCTATGGGTAGTATGTACATTTTAACAATGTTGATTCTTCTCAGCCACAAACCTGACTTTTTCTTAAATGTGTTAATGCCTTCTGCTATTTCTTTTCTCAGAGTTTCATGGTTCTCTGTATAGATGTCCTTTGGTAGATGTATTCTCAGGTATTTCATTTTCTTTGAAGTTACTGTGAAGGATATTGTCTCTTCAATTTTATTCTCAGTTTGATTATTATTGGCATATTTATGAATTCAATTTATTTATAGACATTGATTTTTGTTTTGCACTGGTACATTACTGTATTTGTGGTGTACGTATAGCTTGGAATATCATGCAGCCTTAAAGAAAGATGGAGACTTTACCTCTTTCAGGTTTACATGGATGGAGCTGGAACATATTCTTCTTAGCAAAGTATCTCAAGAATGGAAGAAAAAGTATCCAATGTACACAGTCCTACTATGAAACTAATTGATAGCTTTCATATGAAAGCTATAACCCAATTATTGTCCAAGGATATGGTGAAAGGGGAAAGGAAGGGGAGGGGAGGGGAGAGGATGGGTGGAGGGAGAGTAATTGGTGGGACCACACATACAGTGCATCTTACAAGGGTACATGTGAAACTTACTAAATGTAGAATATAAACGTCTTAGCACAATAACTAAGAAAATGCCATGAAGTCTATGTTAACCAGTTTGATGAAAATATTTCAAATTGTATATAAAACCAGCACATTGTACCCCATGACTGCATTAATGTACACAACGATGATTTAATAAAAAAAAAATAATAAAATGTTTCTGCATGGCAAGGGCATTATGAAAACAAAACTTACAGATTGAGAGAATCTATTTGTAAATTATGTATCTGAGAAGGGCCTAATATTCAAAATAGATAATGAACTCATACAATTCATTAGCAAATACAAAAACCTCAAATAACCTGATTTACAACTTTGGAAAGAATCTGAATGCATACTTTTCCAAAGTCATGCACATTATCAACAGGTCTCTGAGAGGGTGTTCAAGATCACTGATCATCAGAGAAATTAAAATTAAAACCATAAGAACGTGTAAGAATAGATGCTATCAAAATAAGAAAAGATAATAGGGGTTGACAAGGATGTAGAGGAAGGGAAACTCTTGTAGAGCTTGGAGGGAATATAAACTGGCTCATCCATTATGGAAAACATCATAGAAGTTACTCAAAAAATTAAAAATGGAACTTCTACATTATCTAGGCATATATCCAAAGGAAATAAAATACTAGTACCTCCAAAAGATAATTGTGCTCTTGTGTTCAATACAGTAATATTGACAATATCCACAATATGGAAACAATGTAAGTTTCCACACGAGAAAAGAAAACCCACACGTACACAGATGGATATAGGTATAGATATAGACATAGATATGCACACACAGAAATATATAGATATGTGTAGATAAAAATTATTTAGCCTTAAAAATAGAGAAATTCAGCTATTTAACACCAGCCACAGTGGCTCATGCCTATAATGCTAGCACTCTGGGAGGCCCAGTTATATTGATTTCTTAAGCTCAGATTTCAAGAGCATCATGAGGAAGAGTGAGATCCCATCTATACTAAAAATAGTGCATACCTGTATTCCCTGTATTCCCAGCTACTAGGGAGGCTGAGGCCAGAGGATCTCTTGTGTCCAGGACAGTTGAGGCTGCTATGCGTTATGATGTCACAGCACTGCATAACTCTGAGCCAAAACTTTTCAATCCAGAAGAAGATGGTCATTACACTTCAATCTCCTAAAACAAAACAACTTTCAACCCAGGATCCTGTTTCCAGCTAAATTGAGTTTTATTTGTGATGGAGAAATCAAATACTTTACTGACCTACACATGTTGAAGAAAGTTGTCATAACTAAACCAGTTTTCCATGATATTCTCAGACCCATCCTCCATAATGATAAGCCCAATGCTCTACCAACAAAATAAACTCACCAAAAAATCCTTGAACAAATCTTAACACCCACAATGGTGAAAGATTAAAAATATCCAGTGGACATTTGAAAAACATGACAACCAAAACACTACTATGCTAATCAATCCTCAATTAATGTGAATGGCTTAAATTGTTCTCTAAAGAGGTACAAGTTGCCTGATGGGGTACAAAAACTCAGGCCAGCTATCTGTTGCATAGAAGGGACTCACCTTATCTTAAAATATTAAAGAAAAAACTCACATGAAGGGATAGACATCTATAATACAGGCAAATAGAAATCAGAAAAAGAAAACAGAGATCCAATTTTATTTACAAATACAGTAGGATTTAAACCAACAAAGATATGGAAAGACAAGGATTAACACTACATATAAATCAAGAGAAACACTCAACATGATGATAATGTAATAATTAAGATTTATGTGTCCTAGCTCCTCAATTTATATAGCAAATCCAATGTGAGCAATTTGGTATCTTCCTGCACTATAATAGTTAGAGATTTTAACATCCCTTTCACAGTTTTAGATAGAACCTCCACGAGGAAACTAAGGAAAGAAATAATAGACAAGCATGACCCTGGAACCATAGATGTTTACAGACATCTACAGAGTATTTCATCCTAATAAAACTGAGTGCACATTCTTCATATCATCCCATGGATCATCCTCCAAAATTGATCACTTCTTAGGACATGAGTCTAAACTCAGAAAATTTAAATAATAGATATGATTCCTTATATCTTCTCAGACCACAAAGGAATAAAACTTGAACTTGATAGCAACAGGAATATTCATACTCAAACAAAATCATAGTCACTAAATAACCTTATGCTGAATGATAGCCAGGTCAAAGATGAGATTAAGAAGGAAATAACCAAGTTTTTGGAACAAAATGTAATGAAGACACAAATTATCAGAACATGTGGCATACTGCAAAGGCAGTCCTAAAAGAAATTTATAGCACTGGAAAAGCCTTTATCAAGAAAACAAAAAGAGAAGAAGGCAACAATTTAATGGGTCATCTCAATCAACTGGAAAAGGAAGAACATTCCAACCCCAAACTGAGCAGAAGAAAGGAAATGACTCAAATTAGAGCAGAATTAAATGAAATTAAAAACAAAAGAATCATTTAGAAAATCAACAAATCAAAAAGCTCATTTTTTGAAAACATTAACAAAATAAATAAAACTTTTGGTAACCTAACCAAAAAAAGAAAAGTAAAATCCCCAATATCATCAACCAAAAAATTATCATTTGTGGTTGAAGAAAGGAGAAAGATACCTCAGAAATTCAAAAAATCCTCAGTGATTACTGTAAAAAACTCCATTCTCAGAAATATGAAAATCTGCAGTAAGTAGACCAGTACCCTGAACCATGCCACATTCCTAGACTAAGCCAGAAAGAATTATAAATTTTGAATAGGACCGTATCAAGTGCTGAAATAGCATCAACCATACGAAATGCCCCCCAAAAGAAGTCTGGGACCAGATGGCTTCCCATCAGAATTCTTCCAAACCTTTAAAGAGGACCTAGTACCTATATTACATAATCTTTTCCAAAACATAGAAAAAGAAGAAATACTTCCTAACACATTCTATAAAGCAAACATCACCCTGATCTCTAAGCCAGGAAAGACCCAACAAAGAAAGAAAATTATAGACCAATATCACTAATCAGTATCAATACAAATATATTCAATAAGATCCTAGCAAACAGATTTCAATGACACATCAAAAAAAATTATACAACACCATCAAGTGGGTTTTATCCCAGGGTTACAAGTTTGGTTCAACATACATAAATCTATAAATATAATACATCACATAGACAAAATATAAAACAAAGACCTTATGATTTTCTCAATTGATAAAGAAAAAGCTTTTGATATTACCCATCATCCTTTCATAATCAGAACACTTAAGAAAACAGGCTTAGATGGGGCATTTCTTAAACCGATAGAGGCCATCTGCAGCAAACCCACAGCCAACATCATATTGAATGGAATAAAATTGAGAACATTCCCACTCAATCTGGAACTAGAGAAATATGTCCATTGTTTCCAATGCTTTTCTATTTAATAAGGGAAGCCTTTGCCATTGCAATCTGATAAGAGAAGTTTATCAAGGGTATAAAAATGGGGTCAGAGGAGATCAAAATCTCACTCTTCATGGATGACATGATCTTAGACCTAGAAAATCCCAGGGACTCAACTACAAAATTCTTAGAAGTATCAATGAATACAGCAGGATCTAAGGATACAAAATCATTACTTACAAATCAGGAACTTTTATATATGCCATCAATAGTCAAGCTGAAAATATAGCCAGAAACTCTGTTACTTTTACAGTAGGGCCTAACAAGATGAAATATCTGAAAATTTACTTAACAAAGGACATAAAAGATCTCTATAAGGAGAATTATAAAACATTGAGAGAAGAAATAGCTAAAGGTATTAACAAATGGAAAAACATACCATACTCATGACTGGGAAGAATCAACATTGTTAAAATGTTCATACTACCCAAAACAATATACAGATTTAATGCCATCCCTATTAAAGCACCATTGTCATACTTTAAGGATCCTGAAGAACTAGGACTTCATTTTATATGGAATCAGAAAAAAACCTCGAGTAGCCAAGACATTATTCATAAATAAAAACAAATCAGGAGGTATCATGTTACCAGACTTCAGGCTATATTATAAATCTTCAGTGATCAAAACATCATGGTACTGGCCCAAAAATAGAGAGGTAGATTTATGGAACAGAATAGAGACCCAAAAGAGGAACCCAGCCAGTTTTTGTCATTTGATCTTTGATAAGCCTATCAAAAACATAAATTGGGAGAAAGATTCCCTATTTAACAAATAGTGCTTGGTGAACTGGCTGGTGACCTGTAGAAGACAGAAAGTGGACCCCCACCTTTCACCATTAACAAAAATTGATTCTCTTTGGATAAATGATTTTAACTTAAGAGATGAAACTATAAAAATATAAGAAGAGAGTGTAGGTAAACCACTTGAAGAAATAGGCCTGGGAGGATATTTTATGAGGAGGGCCCCCAAGGCAATTGAAGCAACACCAAAAATGTATTACTGGGATCAGTTCAAACTAATAAACTTCCGCCTGGTAAACAGCACAGTAAGTAAAGCAAATAGACAACCTTCAGTATCAGAGATTTTTGCAGGTTGCTTCTAACGAAGGTCTGATAACAATAATCCACAGAGAACTCATACTAATCAATGAGAAAAGACCAAATAACCTCATTTCTAAGTTTGCAAGAGACTTGAATAGAAACTTCACTGAAGATAAGCACATGGTCTACAAACACAAGAAAAACTGCTCATCATCTTTAACCATCAGATAAATGCAAGTCTAAACCACTTTGAGATATCATCTAACTCCAATAAGAGTAGTCCACATCACAAAATCCCAAAACTACAGATGGTGTGGATGTGGAGAGAAGGGAACATTTCTACACTGCTTGTGGAGATGCAAACTAATATGTCCTTTTTGGAAGGAAGTTTGAAGAACACTTCTGGAACTAAAAGTAGACCTGCCAGTCCTCTAATAGGTATAGACCCAGATCATCAAGTCCTCTACTAGGATCCTGCAAGTCCTTTACTAGGTATAGAAACAGATCATCAAAAATCATTTTACAATGAAAATATTTGCACCAGAGTGTTTATTGCTGCCTAATTAATAATCGGCATGTCATGGAACCAGCCCAAGTGCCCATAGGCCCATGTATAAATTAACAAATTCTGATATATGTATACCATGGAATACTATGTAGCCATAAAAAAGATAGAGACTTTTATGTTTACCTGGACAGAATTGAAACATATTCTTTTTAGTAAAGTATTTCAAGAATGGAAAAAAAGTATCCATTGTACTCAATACTATTATGGAACCAATATATAATTGCCTACACTTTCATATGAATAATAAAATACAACTATAGTTCAGAAAGAAGGAGTGAAGAGGAGGGGGAGGGGAAGGGAGTAGGGAGGCTGGGAGGAGGGAAGGTATTTGGTGAGACCTCACCTAATGTCCACAATGCAAGGGTAAATTTCAAAACTATTAAGACTAGAGTATAGGAGGCGGAGCAAGATGGCAGAGGAGATGCACCCCTGAGTCAACTCTCCTGGTGGTTTCAGGTGAGAGTGGGCTTATTGGATCCCTTCCGTGTGGTGTCCTTGCATGGATAAGCAGCGCAGGGTGAGCAGCAAAGAGGTGAATTGCTGGATTGGAAGTGTAGCCCAGAACTACGATGTCAGCCAGAAAAAACTCAGGGCAGCAGCTGAAACGGTTCCATCTGTGACCTGGCCGCAGGTCTGCGGCTCGTGCCCTGCAGCGCCAGGTCACGGCTTGCATCCTGAGAGACAGAAACCAATCCTTCCCCCATGAAAGGCTCCTGTACCCAATTTGTGGGGAGTTTGTATGTCTCGCAGAGAGTGCAGTGAGGCGTGGACTCCCAAGTTGAATTTAGCAGCCAGAAACGGGAGACATTTGGACCCAGTTTAGGGTGCCAGAGACCCAGGCATTCGGACAGAAACTTGAGGGGAAGGGACTCTGCTTAGAAACCGATCCATCTTATAATTTTAGAAGTCTGTGTGGACCTGCACTGATGTGGCGACCAGCAGGGTGAATCAGTTCCCCTCTTACAAACACTGAAAAATCTTTGAACTTCCCACCGCTGCAGAGGCGGGGGGCGGCGGCCCTCTTAAAAACTCTGAAAAATCTTTTGAACTTCCCACCAAGGCAGCTCAGCAGCCCCTCCCCCACTGGAATACAGACCACACAAGGGGCGCCCCAGCTCTTTTCCCTCAGACCACAACGGTTTTCTGTTGGAGGGGAAATTAGGAGTTGCGTGAAAGTCTGGCAAAGTGTGAACTTGTGTCCCAAGTTCAGAGGACAGATAGGAGCAGGCGGCTGCTAGGAACCAGATGTAATATAAAAACTCCAAAATGGCGTCTCCATAACACCTTCTCCAGAAGCTCGGAGATCTCAAAATCTGATCTGCAGCCAGCCATCTGGCATCTGAAACTAAATGAAGACGCCCAATACTTTGCAGGAACTGTTGTAGGGAGAATCTGGGCATCCTGCCAGCAAAGATTCTCCTTTGAGATATATATACTTTTTTTTTCTTTTTTTTTTTTTCCTTTCTATTTTTGGTACCAGCACAGGGACCACTCACAGCACCACCTGTTGTCTAGAAACTATACTGCAGCATAATTATACAAATACTTTTTAACTGAAACCCTACCTCATTGAAAAAGGGACTTGTTTGTATATTCACAAAAAAAAATTGTTTTAGCAGTGCCCTCCTTTTCTGTTGTTATTTTTTAATTTTTAATTTTTTACCTTTTATTTC
>CAUYQV010138826.1:0-21100 GCA_963574575.1 Galagoides demidoff
TGTTGTGGCGGGTGCCTGTGGTCCCAGCTACTTGGGAGGCGGAGGCAGGAGACTCGCTTGAGCCCAGGAGTTGGAGGTTGCTATGAGTTGTGATGCCATGGCACTCTATCCAGGGGGATAGCTTGAGGCTCCGTCTCAAAACAAACAAACAAAAAAAAAAAAACCCAAGTTTCAGGAAGAGGAAATGAATTGTCAGAGGTATCATAGTTAAGTTGAGAAGTCAGAGCTCCTATTTCCCGTATCAGTATACTTCCACTACATTGTGCTACCACTCAATAAATACTGGCATATATGTATGGTATCTTGCAAGAGAAACTGTCTTACGTAATTTGTCTAACAAAAGAGCAGGCCAAAAGAGGCCAAATCTCTTGACCCCCACAGCTCCCTTAATGTATTCAAAAGATAAAGAGGAGAGTTATACAGATGCCCCTCAATTTTAAGGTTATGTCTCCATAAACACATTATAAATGGAAAATATCATGAATGGAAAATGCATTTAATATTCCCACCTTACTGAGCACCATAGTCTTGCCTCCCTTCAACATACTCAGAACATTTAACATTAGCCTACAGTGGGGTAACACAGTATGCTGTAGAAAATGGGATGTTTACACTGGTGATCGATCAGGTGGCTGACTGGGAACAACTTCCTGCTTGCCGCCGCTGCCTAGCATCACCAGAAAGCATGGCACTGTGTATCACTAGCCTAGGAAAAGAGAAAAATTAAAATTCCAAGTATAGTTGCTACCAAATGTAAATTGCTTTTGCACCACTAAAGAGTAGAAAAGTGTAAGTCAAACCATCTTAAATTTGGGATAAGCTGTCATTTGAAGAGGCGATTTGGGAGTGGGAAAGGGAGTAGGGAGGATATCAGAATTTATAGCAAATATTATCCTGCTTTCTTTTTATTGTATCAACGTTCAAGTCAGTGGGGGAGATAAGAATGTTTAAAAGTTAAAAATTTTATTACCTTAGTACATTTTATGTTGCTTATAACAGAATACTTGAAACTGGGTAATTTATAAAGGAATTTATTTCTTGCAATTATGGAGGCTGAAAAGTCTAAAGTCAAAGGGCCACATCTGGTGAGAGCCTGCTTGTTCTCTCTCTCTGCAGAGTCCCGAGGTGGTACAGGGCATCACCTGGTGAGGAGGCTGAGTGTGCCCACTCAGGTCTCTTTTCCTCTTCTTATAAAGCCACCAGTCCCACTCCCATGACTTAGCCCAGGAAAAGATCAAAATTAAAAATTTCAAATACGATTTTCCTGAATTAGGCTATTAATGCATTAATCCATTTGTGGATTAATCCACTCACAATGGCAGTGCCCTCAAGACTCAATCGCTTCTTAAAGTCCCCACCTCTCAATATTGCCATATTGGGCATTAAGTTTTAATATGACCTTTGCGGGGGGGGGGACAAACATTCCAACCATAGCATATGAATATGGGACTAAGAAGGAGCAGTGTCCCTCACTGTCCCTTGATGACAGGGTGGTGTCACCACAAATCTATCTGGAGCAGCATTTGAGAAGTAAGTGTATTCTAGCATGAAAACAAGGTAGAGTCATCCCTTCCCTAGCAGGCCATCTCTCTACATCAGTTGTTCACTAGGGAGAAGACCCTAGACTTTCCTCTCCTCATCCTACTGCTTTTCTTCTCTAAATTAAAGTTCAGATCTCATCTTTATGAAGCTTCTATCTCTGGACCTACTATGCCTGGTCCACCACTCAAGAAAGAGAATCATAAGCCAACAACTGTCAGCAGTGGAGCATGCTGAAGCCATGGACAAGAAAAATGCATTCTCCCTACCAATGGCCACATGTCGGAGGATTTTGAGTAGAGAAAGTATTCACGGTTCAAAGACAGACAGAGCACAGGCTCTTGTCTCGGGACAGGATAAGAAACGGTAATAATGAGAATGACAATGAAAGTGAGAACTGATAGCAAAAAGGACAACCTCTGTTGACCAAGCACCTACTGAATTCTTGGAGGGTTCCATGGTGAGTGCTTTGCTATGTAATTTTATCCTTACAATCACCCCAGGGATGAGTTAGAACTGATCAGGGATAAACAGCTACTCTGTATTTCAAATGCAAACAGCTGAATACAGGAAATTATAACAGAAGCCTTACCACCTTTGCAAATGCTAAATGAGTGAAGGTCAGAAAGGCCATTTTCATAAATTGAAAAAATGCAGACAGAGATCTCCAGGAGGTCACTGTGATGATCTTGACTGCAGCAGCACTTTAGTGAGGGCATCTCAAGAACATCCTAAAACCAAGGAAGGGTGATGCAGATCATCCAGCTTTTCCTTCTCTTTTGCTTTCCAAAGCTCATGCAAGTCCCTCCCACTGGAAGATTATAACCCAGATTCATGCTGGAAAGGGATTCTGTGAAATGTTGGTCCAGACTTGCCCTCTGTGAACCAGAGAAATTTGAGTGAGGGGTGGGGACAATGCTAGATTGACAAATAATACAACCCACTTATCGGCATCTTGATTCCTATTTAGAGTTGAGAGAACTGAGTTTCTAAGGTCACACAGCTAGGAAGCAGTAGAGGTAAGACCAGCCTCTCCTAACTTTGTCAAGCTGCCTTTTCAAAACAGAAGAGTAAGACAGTGAATAAGATCTAGGTATGAGAGGTTATGGGGGCCCAAACAGGAACAGAATACAGACCATGCTCTCAAGAACCTTAGTCTTGCAGTGGAAGATTACAGAATTAGAAACATGGCAAAGTAGGATGCAAGTGTAAAGCAGCAAAGATTATCTGTGAATGTGTGAGTTTTACTAAATTGAGCTAAACATAGGGTAATTATGTGTCCCAGTTTCCTAGGATAATCCGGGTATGTGCCTATTGTCCTAGAATCCCATTTAGTTTATCCTTTGTCCTGGTGATTTCTTTTTATGGAGTAATATTATTAATAGTTACATTAAAGAAAACCAAGATGCATTTGGTACCCTCTGCTTTGTAGGTCCAGCTTTTGCTGTGGATTCCTCTGCTGGCATGTAAGAGGCACGTGCAGTGCACAGAGTCCCCACTTTAATACATTGTTCACTCAAAAAGGTGACTTTGTCTACTGATCCATGTCCAACATCTTCCTTCCATGGAAATGGTTCAGCACACTCAGTACTAAAATGAAGTGCTGTCCCACATGTGCTATGGACAGCTACCGCCTTCTGGCTCAGGAGGTAAAGTAGAACTATTTATCTGTGTTGCCCTAGCTGATTACCTTATGTGCCAACCAGTTGTGCTGTGAACCAAGTCTTGACCTGCCAGTTGCTCAAAGCAGGATATGTTAGGTATACATAACATATGTGTGGGGAATAGCAGCCTTGCCATAAAGTGTAGGGGAAGTAATCAGATCGCTCATCCTATAATGGATTTGTCCTTTGCTGTCGGTGTATATGTACGATTATTTATTTGTTTGACAATGTTTATGTTTATATTGCAATGACCCCTTTGGGAAATAATGATGCAAAAAATAAAAGTTTATAATTAACAAAAAATTAAGTATCACATTTCTATTTCTCAAGAAAATTGATGATGAAGAGGAAACATACCCAAATGATGCCTAACTGATGTTTATTCTCCACCACAGGAGGCAAAGTGATATCATTGGCCACGTGACAACCAGAAGACACAAATAGGCTGCAGATACATCAGCATCTACTTCAAAAGTGAGTGGTTATTTTAAGAAGACTGCCCAAAGAAAATGTGCAGCTGCAGAAGGTGGGTTTACATATCACTCTGTGAAGAATGATTTCCATTTAGAGAAAATGACTTTTTAATTAATTTAACTCATTTTTCATTCCAAATTTTCTAGTGCTTTGAGGAAGAGTAAAGCTACAGCTGTTCATGTGTTGATTCCATTAGCAGAAGTACTTCTCAAAGAGTTAAAAGATGCTAGTTGTATCTAGGTCATTGGATGTTTCAAATAGAATATCCAATAATAGTTTCATTTCTTTTATCCAATTCATGAAGTCACAGTAAAGTTTGGAAGCCAAGGATGGTAAAACATTTGACATTGTTGTGAATTTTCTTGTAAATTCAATAAATATTTCAACATAGATTTCAACACTGAAGATAAAGTATTCATTTTTGGAGTAGCAACACAAATATGA
This sequence comes from Galagoides demidoff, assembly GCA_963574575.1. Taxonomy (NCBI): domain Eukaryota; kingdom Metazoa; phylum Chordata; class Mammalia; order Primates; family Galagidae; genus Galagoides; species Galagoides demidoff. The sequence continues at coordinate 4,122 of CAUYQV010138826.1, forward strand.
AATACAGGTGGAGCACAGTGTTACTGTAGAAACTTTGCTTTTACTAATTTAAGAAGAAACCTGAAGAGAAGAAATGTACTTTGATTTATTCGTGGTACATACCCAATCCCTATGTACACAAAGAGGTTGAATGTCTCCCGAAATAGAAGCTGTACTTCTAAAATGTACGAATGTTTGATATATACATAGTTATATAAGTCTACTACATTTTCCTCCAGAAGCTAATCTGAATACCCAGAATTACCCCAGCATCACAATACATACTTTCTCACTTTGATGATCCTCATCTATGGCATTCAAACCATTTTTGACCCTCTGAAAAACTACATTTTCAATCAACTCAAGTGTTTTATAAAATTGAATTCTCTTAAAAAAGAAGTCTATACTTTGATCGGATTTTGTTCAAATTCTTAACCTGAGTCTTTAATAATGTATTGATAAAACTTCCTCTTCTGAAACTTTTAGAAAATTCTAATTATGAAAACAAAATTTTCAAAGACACTAAAATATATTTCTGTGAAAGCAAGAAAGGAACTGACACAAATCAAACAATGACAGTGCATATGGTGTGCAAAATTTGATTTTTAAATTTTCTAACTGTGCTTTGGATTGTCCTTATTTGTGGATGTTTTCCAGGAGCTTCTACTTTTAGTTGGACAAATATATATCCTATACCACAATGGAATGAAATCAAGAGTGCCTAGGATTTTATACCATTTAAAAGAGGCAGAGAAGCCAAAGAAATCACGGATACAGACAACATATTGGACAAGTTTTGTCTTATAAAAAAAAAATCTTTGTTGAAGAAAGCTTCTCTGAGACAAAAAAAAATACCTGTGAAAAATATTGGATTAAAATAGTCACAAAATAAAATATGAAAGAGTAAGGATTTAGATTTTCCTTTATTGGGCACAATTTTCTCTGAACTGCCCAAATACCTCAGAACCCATGGTGACCGTATTTTCTCAACTATTGTCTCTGGCTCACAGAGAAGATATCATTAAAGATGTCAGTAAATAAGACCCTCCCTGCATTCCCTGCCTCTGGCCTTCTTGGTCACTCTGCTTCAGTCTTCTTTTGTAGCAAACTCTCTTGATTCATGTAACAAAAACCTGGCAACGAATACTCTTAAATTTTGCAGCATAGAGCTTTAGCCATCAGGTGATCCTCTGAGTCCCAATGTGAAAATCCAAGAGAATGGATTCATTGGTGAAAATTTGGCCCAGTGCTTTTGGCCACTCAATACAAGATGTCATTGCACAGCCATTTGGAAGTCCGGGAGAGAGGTGGTATCTAGAAAGGAGTTCTAGGCAAGCAGTTCATACATGTCCACTACACTCCAACTATGGTGCTGTTCTCAGATATTGGGAAATCAGGGGAAGGCCCTAGTTTGGAGCTCCATAATCTCTCCTAAACAATAGATTATGAAATGTTTTGGTCAATAATTTATTATTAAATTTTTCAAACATACAAAAAAATCCCATAATGAAACAATGAGCAGTTCTCCTTAGTAGCCATCTGATTCAACAATTGTTAACATTTTGTTATGTTTGCTTTCTGTCCCTGTGTATGTCTGTATGTATGTGTGTGTATTTTTTCTGAGCTATTTAAAAGTAAGTTGCAGACATTATGACACTTTACCCCTCAATACCTCAGTATGTATCTCTTAAAAACAAAGAGGGTTTTTTCTTTGTTTGTTTGTTTGTTTGGCTGGGGCTGGGTTTGAACCTGCCACCTCTGGTGTATGGGGCTGGCGCCTTACTCCCTTGAGCCACAGGCACCACATCTGATGAAAATATTTCAAATTGTATATAAAAACAGCACAATGTACCCCATGACAGTATTAATGTACACAGCTATGATTTAATTTTAAAAAAAAAGAGGTTTTCTTACGAATCTATAGTGCCATTATCATATCTAAAAGTTGGCAGTAATTCTGTAATATTACATTTGGTCCCTTTTTTAAACAAGATAAAATCAAGTATGAATTTCTTTTTATATATTGAAAATGGAATATCAGTGAATAAAAGGAAGAGAAGTGGCCATCAGTACCCAATACTGCAAGTCAGACTAGGTGGATAAAGTCTGAGGGAAAACCCCTTGACATGGCAATCCACATCCTAGAGAGCAGCTCCATTAACTCACAAGGCAGATCCCAGGGGTCTAGCACAAGTGAGTTATGAAGGATTGAAACTGCAAGGATAGTCTTCGACCCAGAAGTTTCAACTTGAGACCGAGTGAAGAAGTTAGACCAGAAGTTCTCAACTTTCTCGCCACCATGGGCCCTTCCATTCTGCCCTTCCCTCCCGAGTACCACTACCCTAGAGACAATGTTTGAAAAGATATTGGTTATTAACAATAATGGGGTCATAATTTTTCTTTAATCTGGATTAGTGCCCATTAGAGGTTCTTAAAATCACAGATCAGAACTCCTTTGAAAGGAAGGGTTGGTAGACAGTGTACTGAGTCTGGCCAAAAGCAAAGGGAAATAATTTTCTCAAAGGCACAGGAGAGCGGGAGATAAACAAAGAAATGCTGAGGTGGTGAGGGTGCGTGAAAGCCAAGTGTTGTCAACTGAGAGAGTGAGAGAAAACAATATGAGGGAACCCTTCTCAGCATGCCTCAAGCTAGGTCCTGCGATGAAAGCAGCGAAGGCAGGCAGGTGCATGTACACAGGAAACTTGAAATAGATGGAAAAGAACTGGAATAGCTTCTGCTCTCTTACAGTGTAAACCGCAAGAGAGCAGAAGTCAGATTTGCCAGGTGGCCCTTTGAGCCTAATACTCCTGCTACAAAGTCACCCAGTCCAGACTTTGCCTCCTTTCTAACTAGAAATGGTACCTTCCTACCTTGACTTTCCTAACAACATACTCTCTGCTTTTCCTGCCACATGTCTACCCTCCCTCTCAATCCCCTTTGAGGGCTCCTTTTCCTCTGTAGTTCTCTTGAAATATAAGGCTTAAATAATAGAGGACATCAGGTTTCCACCCTAGGCCAACTTCGCTTCTTATTTCACATATTCTCTTTGGGCGATCACATCCATTCACACTACTTCGAATAGAAGCTTTCTGTTATTGACCGCCAAACCTCTATCCTCAGTCCTTTTTTAAGGGCCAGATTCATATTAAATAAAGGGAAACAAATGGTCATTTCTCATCTAGGGGGTATCATTCATATCAGTGGTGAAACAACTCTGTGTACTCTGCCCAGAATCTGTGTATCTATACCCAGAAGATATATGCCATTGTTATGTTAGCAAATTAATTAATCTTTGGATATTCAAACATGGCTTGAGAAAAGGAACTACAAAGAAATTAATTGCATAATAAAGTAGGAGGCTTTATTTTGCTTCTGTTTGTTTGTTTCTGTTGCTAAGAGGCAATGAGAAACGCAAAGGAGAGAGAGCGAAGTGATTCAGGAGGAGGCTGGAGCCCAGGTTGGCAGAAATGGCCCAGGGCCTCTTAAGAACAGAGTTGACAGTTATTCATTTCTAAATAGTACTTTCACTGCTGCAATCCAAACCCCTTTCATCTACACAAATCAGGAGTCAAGCTTGTTGCATACACAATGGCTTTGTGTGATCGGGCTTCTGGTTTGAGTTTTGTGAAAATTAGGGGAAAGGAGCTTATTTCGCCAGCTGGGGTGATGTGGCACAGAGCTAGAACAGGGAGATGATCAATCAACTGAGCTCATTCAGCAGAGGCCAGAATTGATGAGGTCTAGAGGCGATGAGGGAAAACATTCATCACCCCCTCAAGAATGTGAGGGACTTTGGGAAGGATATAGACTGCATGTGGGATGGGGTTCAAATCATTGCCATTTAAATTTCAGAGGCAAATCACCTCAGCAGACCATGGTTATATATAAATCCACCTGACTACAGTGCATGCCCACTTAGAGACTGCCCAAGGGACATTAACTGCATCGCAGGCACAACTGACTACATGTTCTCAACCACCCACACCTGTTCCACCTGCAGTTTTCTGAATTTCAGTGAATGATGGGTACTACCATTCACCTAGTTGTCCACACCACTCCTTATCCTTCTCCACACCATATCCTATCAATCATGAAAGCTTACTCTTTTTATCTCCTAACTGTCTATTGCCTCTCTCCCTTTATTCCCTTGATTCAGACCACCAGCATCCCCAGCCAAGGCCTCATTGACTTCATGGCCTCCATTCTCATCCTTATACCACTCCCTCTCCATGGAGCAGCCAAAGTAATCTTTTCAAAATGTGACAAGATCATGTCATTCACTCCTCTGAGTAAAACCCTTAAATGGTCACTCATTGTCCTTAGGATAAAAGAAAGTCCAGCTTAGATTCTCTCTGATCTAGTTCCTATTGGCCTCCCCGCCCCATGGTTCTCTGTTTTATTTGGTCTCTCTTCTTCAGTTGCATAGAACTATTTTAAGTTTTAGGAAGTCCTCATGCTCTCCCTTTCACCTCTTGGATTTTGTATATGCTATCTCCTCTGCCATAGCTGCAGTGTCAACTATAAGAGAGTAGAAGTCAGATTAGCAAGGTTGCCTGTTTCAGCCTTGATGCCACTTCGTCCAGGAACGCTTTTCTGATCACCCTCTAACTACCCTGGGCTATGTGGCTCTATTATAGGTTCTCTTAGAATCTGGTGCTTCCTCTATCATATCCCTTATTGCACTCACTTTAACTTGCTATTTATTCGTCTCTTTCTCTTATCAGCTTGTAAGCTCCAAGAGGGGTCGTGTCTGCTCATCTGGTTCACAGTTATGTCCCTGTCATGTTGCACAAAGCGTTGCCTATAAAAAACAAACCATACTTTGTCCTCATTAGTCTGTAACTGTTAAATAAATAGCAATACTTATGAAATCAATAAATAACATGCATGAAAAATTTTGCAGTTAAGAAGCAACTTACTGTTACAGGGGGGATGGAGTAAAACATTTTACTCCTGAAAAGGAGTAAAAATGTTTCCTCTCTGGGGAAATTAAAATCTGCATTCCTACCTCAGGCAAATGATCACAGGGGCAGGGGAGTGTCCTTTGTACCACAGGGGATAGCTCAATGGAATTGTTCTGGTGGAGGTTACAAGATTGTGTTAGCCATAGATGGGATGAGTCAGAACCTTCAACTATAGTTGAACAGCAATAGCCTGAACCCGAAAACCTCCGCTGCATTTCTGCTTAGAGACAGGAAATTGATACTTGACTACAGAAGTCTGGCAACCTTCTCATATGCCAGAAAATTAATTAATTTCTCTTTTCTTCTTCTCAAACAGTTTGTCCTCAGTCCCTCCTTCTGATGTGGCCCTGAGGACAAGTACTGAACTTTCAGTAACATGATCTCACTTTAACTTCACTACTCTGTGAAAAAGACATTATTATTACCTTCAAGCGAAGCTCCAGGTTATTCTTATAACTAAGTTTAACATAGACTAGATTTGTGAGGTTTACTTTCAGAACTATCTGAAACATTAACAAATAATATTTTCACATAATTCTAGATTAAATTTGACTTATATAAATCTTCCAAAATTATTATGGTAACTAACTGCTAACAAGTATCCTGCAAGAAAGGTCATCCCCTGTTAGATGTCCCCTAATAAATACAGGACATTCTGCTGTGCATAGCAGAATATTTTTGCATTCATAATTTACTAAAGTCCCACAAAACATTTTATACTTTTAAGTGGATTAAACATGCCTCCTATGATCTGATTTATATGGTGAATGTGCCAAACAAAACCTTTTTCCACAGAGAGACCAAATTGTAAACTTCAATTGAACTCTGATAAAATTATCATAAATTCCAAACTAGTGGATCCCAAAATACTGAGATTTTGCTTTAAACTCTTCTTATGGAAGAGCCATCCAATTTTTTTCTGGCATTTTAAATGTGCTGAAAATGTTCTAAAATCATACTGTTTATTTATTTATTTTTGTAGATACAGAGTCTCACTTTATCACCCTTGGTAGAGTGCTGTGGCATCACACACCTCATAGCAACCTCCAACTTCTGAGCCCAGGTGATTCTCTTGCCTTAGCCTCCCAGTAGCTGGGACTATGGGCGCCTGCCACAACTCCCAGCTTTTTTGTTGTTGTTGTAGTTTGGCTGGGGCCAGGTTTGAACCCACCACCTTCAGCATATGGAGCCTGTGCCCTACCCACTGAGCCACAGGCGCCACCCCTAAAATCATACTGTTTAATATAGTATTAACTAGACACATGTGGAGAGCACTTGAAATGTATGTAATAAAATAGGAATTAGATGCTTAATTTCACATTCCTTTAAGTAATTTAAATTTAAAAACTGAAGCAGTGTAATTTTTATAATTATTATACAATAAAATGAAAATAAAGGGTGTCCCAAAAGTCATTTCCAAAGTCACCATATGTAGAAAAAATGAGAAATTCTAGTTAAACATACTTTTATTACAAAATTTTACAAAGAGGTGGCCAACACACACACACACACACACACACATAATTTTGTAAATATGTTCTAAAATTTTGTAATAAATTTTTTGTAAAGAAAAGTACATTTAGCTACAATTTCCCATTTTCCCTATTATGGCAACTTTAGGGGTGACTTTTGGGAAACCCTGTAATTTTGATATACTAGGTTAACTAAATATCACACTTTTAGTCAAATTTTTAGTCTATTTGTTTTTACTTTTTCAACGTGGCTACTAGAAAATCTTAAATTGGATACATGTCTCACATTATATTTTTACTGGACTTCACTGCTCGAAAACTTGCCTTAAGGATATTGGTGCGCTAGGAAGAGAGTCCTCATCTGCCAGCAATTTAATAAACTTCTCTTTCCTTCTCATTGAACAACTTGTTCTCATTCTTCTGATGTGGCCTCAGGGACAAGTGCCAAACTTTCAATAACAGAATCCATTGACACCCCGGTGGAATGGTACCCCGCAATTGCTGGAAGAAGGAGGGAGCATCCCTGGGTCAAAGCTGTCAGTCTTCACAGGCAGGAACAACTTCTTTTCAAGGTGAGAGACCAAGAGGCAGCCCCAGCAACTGCCAGAGCGTGTCTTACCTCCAGGAAACTCCCATTTCTGTCTCTCCAAAAGTAGCAGCTACCTGCAACCTGAACTGAGTTAAGGAGAAGGAAATGGATTTGGAAAGTGTCTGGATGCCAGGCCTTTTCTGGTTATGTTCCCCAGTGCGCACCCTGAGAACCTGATTCCACCCATACAAGGGGTTAAACCTTCCGGTTGGTCTTGCTTGTTTGAGGTACCTTTTGAAGGTGAAAGTTAAAATGTTGAGTGTCAAGCTTTCTGCTTGACATAAACTCATTGCCTATGGTATTTCTTGAGATAAACTCATTGTTTATGGTTTTTGATAAAAGTTGTCCTCCCATCTCTGCTGTAATTCCTCAGCTGCCCAGGTCAAGATATTGGGAGGAGCCACAGCCTGATAGCAGACCCAGCAGAGTGGGAAGACCGCACACAGTCTGCCACTGAGCAGCACACAGCAAGGGGGAAGGAACACTAAGGGAGGCGCCCAGGAGGGCAGTGCCTGAACTAACGTTTTAACCCCATGCCCATTAGGGTTATGACTCAGGGTTAGAAATGGTCTCTCCTTACCCAACAGGGAGTTCAATTTAGCTAGAGGGCACCCATATCCAGGGCAAGACAATTAGCATAATCCTTCACCTATGGTTAATATGGCCTTTAAAGTGAACTCAAAAGGGTGCACGTTCTGCTAGCTACACCAGCTAAGGATCCTGTGAGACACTTGAAAGGAAGGCCACCCTAGGTTAGAGCACAGTCAGGGAGCTTTCTTGAAAAACAAAAAAGGACACTGGAAAGAATTGTGCCCAAATTGCCAAGGGCTCCATCCAGGTAACAAGAAATACCCAGGAAATCAAATGGTTCCTTTTAGTCCAGAACTCAGACAATGAGGAAGGGGGCATGGAGGGGAGGCCCCATGACTCACAATTAAGTCTAACCTAAATATCCCCCACAGAATCCCTGGGTGCAAATTTACAATGGGGACTCAATTAGCAGACTTGTGGAAATAAATGGGGGCATGCCTCCCCACTGAAGGCCCAGATGCAAATTAATAATGGGGATGCATTTGGTGCTAAGCCACATGAGAAGTGGTCCGGAGGAGGGAGACCCTTACTTCCTACCATGACTCAGCCCCTGGTAGTAGTTACACTTGGCACTGCATAAGCCAGGTAGCAGTGAGGCAACCACTGTCAAGTGGTTACTGAGAACTCCCTGCAGCAGACCCAGGGAACAGACGTAGGCAAGTAGCAGGAACATCATGAGCTGTTCCAAAAGTGACAGAAACTCAGTTCTTAGGGAACCACTAAACTCCTGCTGAATGAATAACAGGCCTGGTAAAACATGCAGGAGACTACCACTGTTGAGTAGTTCACCTTAAAGTTCAGGCCTCAACAGACCTAGATTTAGAACCTGCTCCAGTACAGAGCAGGAACAGGCCTCAGACAATGATAGGGTGATAGCAGAAGCCAGAGGCCAGGCAGATAGAGAAGCAGTTAAGCAGCTCCTACTCAAGGAGCCACCATGTTTGGCTACTCCAGTATTGTGTCCATTGGAGGAAACCTTGCTTCCCACTATCTGCACCTGGATATGCTACAAGTGTCCTGTGGTCACACATGGCCTCTTTTGAGTAAACCACCAGTAGGATACATTTTTCAAAGGACCTGGACATAGTAAGGCCAATGGTCCTACAGGTCATTGAGATGTTCATACACGCTTTTCCCCCAGAGAGAATGATAAAGGATCTTCCTCTGTAGCAGAGATAACTCAACAAGTAAACAAAACCCTATATCTAGGATAAAAATTATATGGAACCGACCTAAAGTGAAATAAGGTATTGTTGCTTACTCTCCTCTGGATAGGGTAGCCCTTTAGAAGCAGGCTTTAAGTTAAGCCCCTGAGAAACAGCTTATGAGAGACCCTTTCTCAGCACCCTAAGGTAAGTATGGTAATACAACCATGAATAAAATAAAATAGAGTGGAACAATATGTCAGGTCCCTATCCCAGCTAGAAGCAGAGACCTGGAAGGGACCTCATAAAGTGCCTCTAACAACTCACATCTTGTTGAAATTATAAGTGAAAACTTGTGTCCATTACATGAAAGTAAAAGAGGCATAGCCTCCAGTGGAGAGGCCAGCCTTAGGTGATCTAAAGTACGTGTTTGAGAAAAAAAAGTTGATATTTTCACTAATCCTTTTCAGTTATCTGCTCTGTCTACAGGACAGAAGGACAGCTCCTTAGCCAGGATTTCCCATGTTATCACTTGTTCTATGGTTCTGTCTTGCTACTCAGTAGGTTATTCTAAATCATGTTTGGTATAAGGTTTTTTGTACATGATTTCTGAATTTGAAGAAGCTAGTCTCTCAGATCACCTACAGGGTGCAACTAATAGCTCTGCACTCAAAGGTCCCAGGTTTCTTTTCTAACCCAGCCCAGTGTCAGACATTGCATGCGAGGCAACAGTCCATTTCACCTTGTCAATCTTCCCGGTCGTAGTTATTGCGTATGCCTGTTTTTCACCTGATAATCTACCATCCATCTAAAACATCCCCCCAATTCAGCAGTAAATAGCTCAGTGATTACATTGTCCCTATTCCCATAGATATGGAAGGGTAAAATTGTCACTGGGGAATGCGGGACAGAGAATATGGCCAGGGGAAAAAAAAGATAAAAATGTTTTCTGTCTCTTCAAAACCCATTACCCTCTTTTGGAACTAAAATACACACCCCTGCTTCAGGCCAGTGGTCAGGAGTGGGAGGGGAGTGCCCTTCATTATTTGTGACACAAGAGATGTGATGAATCTGGGAAGAGGTCACCAGATTGTCTTAGCTGAGTGAAGAACTAATTAGAACCATTCCCTTTTAAAACTCTATACTTCAGGTCCAAAACAGGATGTTGATACTTTAAGATGGGAGTTTGGTGGCCTCCTCATTTTCCAGAAAATTAATAAACTTACCTTTCTTGTTCCTCAAAAAATATATAAATTAATTAATTTATTAAATAAAAAATAAAACTTGCCCTAACGTTCAACTTAGGTAGGAAAAAGAAATGTACAGCTTAAATACTATAATATTAGTATTTAAGGCTATTTATGCTATTTATCCATAGTAGTAAGTTAAACTGGATGCACTAGATGGTTTCCTAATACATGGGAAATGTTAAATACTTTCCCAACCTTATCATAGTCAAGATTATAAAGCATGTTCTGGGTGAGGGTAACTGAGCATTTACCAAATTATACTACCACATTACTTATGGAAGTTTGTTCTTTCTTCAAAAGAACAGAAGTTGTTTTATTTTATAGTTGTTTTTGTTTTTTATTTGTTGGTTTGTATGTCTATTAATGAAATCTTACCTGGAATTTCAATGCATACAATTATATAAAGGGATCCTTCTCTGGTTAAAATGGAGGCACAGATTCCAGAGCTGTGATCATTGACCTTCCTCTGCCATAACCCGTGACACTAACACTGTAAACAAACATACACACACACACACACATACACACACACACTTCTTGGTAGCTTTTGGCATCTCTGTAGATCCTAAGGCCCTGCAATAATAGTGTGAGCAACATAGGTGTAGAATAAAGCAGAATCAGAAAGAGAAGAAAAGGAGCCCCTAAGCCAGCAGTTCTCAACCTATGGGTCGTGACCCCTTTGTTCCATGTGTAATAATGTGGCAATTAGGAAGATTGAGAACCACTGCCCTGAGCATTTTAATGAGATGTGTCAACATTCAGATGCTCCTATGCCCACACATTCCTTCTAATAGTATTCTCTGTAACCTTATCAAATCTTTTCATTCTTCCTTCTTAAATACGTCATTCTAACATGCTTAGTTATAATTTTTCAATTAACTGCAGAAAGCTAAAAGATGGGCCTTGCAGAGTGGTGGGAATGTGAGGAGGCTGCAAGCAAATAAAAGAGGAAAGGGGGAAGAGAGTATTTTAAGAAACAGGAACACCAGTAGATCGAACCAATGAAAACAAGACACAGAGAGAACTTTGCAAAACTGGTACCAGAATTCACATAGAGTGATAGGTTGGAGCCACTGAGTATAGAGATGAATTGTCCCACACTTCTTAATAGTTCCAGAGGAGAACATTGTGTCAGGATACAATGAAGTGACTGATGGTCCTCTTCACTCTGAAGCTGTGAAGAAAGGACAAGTGTAGTTCATTCTGTTCAATGTCAAAGGTGGAGGAGTATACAATTGATTCAAGCAATATAGTCATAAAAAGGCTAAAATAAACCAAGCTTTGGTACTTAAAGGGTAGTATTCAGCCATCTAAATAATTCACATAAGTGAAATAGCAGTGTTTGACATATTAGGATTAGATGTTATAAAGAAGGAAGCCTCCATGAATGATATAGCATATGACATACACCTCCAAAGAAGCTACATATGCTTGAAAGTATTCTGTTCATAGTCTGTAGTGACTGGGAACTTGGAAAATGAACAAAAGATTTGCTCCTGTAATTAATTCATCTCACACAGCTATATACTGAGTCTGTGTTCTGACAAGTATTTCCTTAGTCAAAGAAGCTGCCTGAAGCTAAGTCCAGATTGCTATATCACTGTGGACGTGCATAACACAGCAGACACCTTTCAAAGTTAATGGGGGAAGGACGTAAAAAGGATAGGGACGATCACAGGAGGCCCAAGTGATAAAGACCATTGGGAATGGAAAAGAGCACACAGAGAGAGTAGCAGCTTCTTTACCGAGAATAAATCATTTTGAGTGCTCATCTTCAGCTCTGAAGCCCACCAGAACACCACAGCTATTGATATAGAAGGAATGTATATACAAGAGCAAAAATATCCTTCATATGGTGCTTATCATTCTTTTCCTTTGGAAGTGTGCTGAACATGTAAGTGATATTATGGAACCTTTGATATGACTCAGAATAGATGTGATCAGTAAGAGACCTTAGCATTTCTCTTTTGCAAGAGAAAGCCTCTTGAATGGCATGATACAAACAGGAAGGAATGCATTGAATAGAAGGGTGTTGACACATAATGGGCCACATCAGCACATCTCCAGAATAAAGCTACTATTCTTTTGGTAATGACCACCATAGCAACCTAAGAAAAGCGCTATTATAGGGCCACTGTGATTGCGATGATTTTCTTCTAACGTGCAGTTCCAGTGCCCAATGTGGTACATTTAAGGAATAGGTGCAAGAGTAAATGTGAACCATTCCTTATGGTAGTAAGAACATATTCTAATAAAATGAGAAGACTCAGTACAATAACCTTACGTGTCTCCCACTGTATTTCTTACAAAATTTATGATACGGTACACAGAAACTTATGACTAACATTCTACACTACTTGCAAAACCCTCTTAATCGTAGTGTGCCATCATCCCACTGATACTTTCAGTCACTAACACTGCCACTACTACATGGTGTTGGCTTAGGGTGTTTAGGACTGAATGTTCTTTGTAACTGATGGCAGTAGGTTTGCTAAGTGTGTAGATGCTACTGGTAACATGCCAATTTTTAATACAATGTCCAATTGTTATGATGGATTTTATGAAAAGATTAACTGGTTTCATAATACCTGCCACATTCCCCTTCCTTGGAAGCCCCCTCAGTTACCTCATACAGGGGCATTCTTACTTCCCTTGTGACTCACATCACAGTCATTAATTCTGAAGACTTAAAATGTGCCTCTCTCCTGAATTAAGCAATTTCATTGTATGATACAAAAGTACATAGTCCCAGCTACTTGGGAGGGAGAGGCAGAAGAATCGCCTAAGCCCAGGAGTTGGAGGTTGCTGTGAGCTGTGACTTACTCCACTGCACTCTACCGAGGGCGAGAAAGTGAGACTCTGTCTCTACACACACAAAAAAAGTACAAGAAACAGTGAAGTATTCCATCAGGCTTTTATCTGATGCCAGTTTATGTGAACAACTCATTTCCAATTAAAAGTTTATTTCAATGACAAACAACTGGAAAAATCCTTCCTTAGTCTTCCCCTAAATTGATTGGCACCACCAATTTTTCCGAACACTTGGTGGTACTCAAGAGAGATTCAATCCCTGCTGCAAAAATCCTGAGGGCTTTGAGTGTCCTGTGAACTGATGCACCCTGTTGTTATCATTATTTTTCAAATGCAAATATAAATGTCTATGTACACTTGCTTTTATCCAAACAGCCTGCACACAGTAGATATGTATAATATAATTGACACTAACCAAATAACCAGTGAGAATTTCATGCTGAATAAATAAGCCTCCAGTAGGGGATTAATTACTTGAGGAATTACCCTAACTCTTTCATCTCACCAAATTTCTATTTTATAAAATTAATTAATTTAAAATTAATTAAATTCATTTTAATTAATTGTTATTAATACTTATGTTTAAAGTACTAATAATTAACAAAATCTATTCCAATTTTATGGATGAGGAAATCAAGGCACAGAAAAGTGGTGAAGTAATTTATTTCACTTATTAATTTTTTTAATCTTTTTCTTTTTTTCATTTTTTCTATTTTTTTTATTAAGTCATATATACATAGATCATGAATACATTTATGCCTTTGTGGGATTCAACGTGTTGATTATTTGCACAAATTGGAGTGCTTACATCCTACTAATTAGCATAGCCTTCACCTCATTACTCTCAGTAATGCTGTAACTCACAGGATAAAGTAACACCAGTTCAATTCAGATCCCTTTTTATTCCAAAACTACTCTGTGACTAAATGGAAAGAGAAGAGGTTTCTAGTTCTCCATACCACCATAGAAAACTAAATCAATAAGCTCTATTGGAATAAAGCTATCCATATGATAGAAATATTAAAACATTAATAAAGAAAAAAAGCAAATCATATACATATTGGTATGAATTATACAACTCAGTAGCAATGTTCCTACCATTGCTGTGTGTCTTCACACAATGAAGGAATTTCCTCTTACTGCTTCTTTCTATCCCAAACAATAAAAGGTACACATGACCAGTTCTTGGTAGACATGTAATGACACTAGCAAATCTCATCATTACCTCTCAGTGACAATTCTCCTCCTTTTTAGGTATTCTGTGTTTCCCTCCTCCAAACTTTTCTTTTATCAAAGAAGAATAGGATTTCATTTCAGTTACTTTGAGGAATAGTAAGGACATTCTAGAAAGGACCTTCTACCCATTAGCTTTTCAAAAACCATCCCCAAGTCCAGATATAAGCTAAAGTTCAAGGTCTGCTGGCCAGCTTCTGCTTTCCAAGGATGTCACTAGGAAACTTTCTGTATAAAGGGCTAATGAAAGGGAAAGCAAAAATTAGCAGAGCAACTATTTTTTTCCTCTCTGGTCTATGCATAGTTGGATACTTCACTAGACCAAGTTGTGCTTATTGTCAATGGTATGAGCTTCTTGGGCGAAATAGAGCCACAAGAATTTTCACACTAAAAGGTTTAGAGTAAAGATAAAAATTTAGAGCTAGAAATGATCTTAAAGATATTCTAGTCTAACTGCTTTATTTTAGGAATGAGAAAGTATAAGATTCCAAGAGAAGGAGTAGCTTGGCTAGGCATGGCCTCGGAAGTAGCAGAGAGGAGATTGTGCCAAGAGAATAAAAGGAGCTTATACTTCTAACCTAGATACTCTGACTTGTGTCTTGAATTAATTACAGATTGGGGAGTGGGTTGGTGATTGGCAAGCTGGGTTTCCAGGTACGCCTACAGATCCATCCCAAGGACAAAGTGGGAGGTTGGGCCTGAGTCTAAACAACTACTTATAAAAAATAGACCTCTCTCTACCTGTCTGGACCCAGGAACCATAAATCTAGACAGACACTGTCCTCATCTTTCTTTTGAAAGGTTGAGGTGTCGCCATAGTTAAGTGACAGGATTCTGCCACTTACTCATTTCTACTTCCCATCTATCTGAACAGTTTGCTCTTCCCTTTCTTTATCCCCTCCTTCTCCAATTCAGCTAAAATCACATTTGTGTTGGCTCGGCGCCCATAGCACAGTGGGTACAGCATCGGCCACATACACCGAGGCTGGTGGTTTCGAACCCAGCCCAGGCTAGCTAAACAATGACAAGTGCAACAAAAGAATAGCCGGTCACTGTGGTGAGAGCCTGTAGTCCCAGCTACTTGGGAAGCTGAGGCAAGAGAATCATTTAAGCCCAAGAGTTTCAGGTTCCTGGGAGCTGTGATGTCATAGCACTCTACCAAGGGCAGCATAGTGAGACTCTGGCTCAAAAAAAAAAAAAGAAAAAAGAAAAAAAAAGAAAAAAAGAAAATCACATTTATGTTTTCCAGTATTATTTTAATTTACAACAAATGTTGCCATTTTTAAACCTTCTTTTCCTAGTGGCAGTAAGTGCATTTTTATGTTTTCCATGGGATTTTTTTGCCTTTCCTGGGGAAAAGTTATGTTTATTACTAAGCAAAAAATTTTTTAAAAAAAACCAGAAAATACAAAATAATCCATAATCCCACTGTCTCTGGAATTAACACTGCTAACATTTAAAATCTTCCAAGAGTGACTTGAGTCACTCCATTGTTAACTCCAGTTATAAACAGCAGGGCTATTAGATCCACATCTGCTATTCTATCAGAAAACAATACTTCACCAATCATCCTTCTAACACTTGACAGCACCTAGCGCATTTCTGGCTCAGGATGTTTATACTAACCATTCCCTGTGCCTGGGATGCTCCTCTTACACCTTCTCATCCTGGTTCCTTCTTATCATTTCAGGATTCTGCTCCTTTACGGGAGACTTCACTTGCCAACTTACTCACATTAGAACCTGGTCAGTTTCAATAATATCACCTTATTTTATTTTCATAATCATTTATCACTAAATGATATTTTCTTTTTTTATTTATTTACTTCTTTATTGTCTGTCTCCTTAAATAAACTTTATGAAGACTGTATTTGTTGTGTCTTACTCACCATTCAATTTCTCAGCACATAGCACAATGCCTGGCACATATTAAATGATCAGTAATTGTTTCAAAGAATAAATAAGCCATGGTAAATGTGCATTTTCAGTTATACTAAATGAGCCATGCTCTTGTGGGTTATCTCTTGTACCCAGTAGCACAGTGTACCTATGAAGTCTGTAGTCCTGAAAAACACTAACTGACTCACTCTAAGTATAAGCCCATGACATAAGCCTTATTAGTGTTACCACTAAGAATGTCATCAGTTGCTTCTTTAACATAGCATTGAAAACATCTTGAATTCATTAAACACCAAACAATATATGCAACTTGAATAAATACAGTGGCGAAGCGTGCCTTATGCAGTACTTGTATATTTGATTGAAATATAGTGGACTTATATGAGACCATCTTCTTTGGACAATCATTTTTATCATAAATAGCTACCATTTCTATACCATTTAATCAAGACCTACTGTTATGATATGAATGTGAGACCTTATCTCTAAAAGGTGTCCCTTATGCTTAAATATTAGTGGTCAAACCTATCTTGATCTCTATCCTACTAGGTACTTACCCAGGGCTCCAAAAACATAAAGAAGACATTTTGCTATATAAAGTCCACTTGTATAAATACAATTTAGTTTGGGGAAAAGTATATACCCTTGAGGTATATATTCAATCAGATTGTAATCATCTAAAACAGTGGTTCTCAACCTTCCTAATGCCACGGCCCTTTAATATAGTTCCTGCAGGTCACAACCCACAGGTTGAGAACCACTGATCTAAAAAGTAAACATTAGAATTTTCTTTTAGGCTTGGCGCCTGTGGCTCAATCCGCTAAGGCACCAGCCACGTACACCTAAGGTGGCGGGTTCGAATCCCCAGCCCGGCCCGCCAAACAACAATCATGGCTGCAACCAAAAAAAAAAAAATGGCCGGGCGTTGTGGCAGGCACCTGTGGTCCCAGCTACTTGGGAGGCGGAGGCAGGAGACTCGCTTGAGCCCAGGAGTTGGAGGTTGCTATGAGCTGTGATGCCATGGCACTCTACCCAGGGGGATAGCTT
>CAUYQV010138827.1:0-15121 GCA_963574575.1 Galagoides demidoff
GGGTGGCTCCTGTAGCTCTGTGGGTAGGGCGCCGGCCAAATACACCAAGACTAGCAGGTTCAAACCCAGTCTGGGCCAGCTAAAACAACGACGACAACTGCAACAACAACAACAAAATAGCCAGGTGTTGTGGCAGGTGCCTATAGTCCCAGCTACTTGGGAGGTGAGGCAAGAGAATCACTTAAACCCAAGAGTTTGAGGTTGCTGTGAGCTATGATGCCACAGCACTCCACTGAGGGTGACATAATGAGACTCAAAACAACAATAACAAAAAGATGAATGGATAGACAAAATATGGTCTATACACACAATGAAATATTATTCAGCGTTAAAAAGAAAGAGAATTCTGACACATGCCACAACATAGATGAACCTTGAGGTCATTATAGTAAGTGAAATGATCCAGTCATAAAAAGACAAATACTTTATGACATTACTCATATGAAGTACCTAGAATAGTCAAATTCATACAGATAGAAAGTAAAATGGTGGCTGCCAGAGGCTGGTAGAGAGAGGAATGGGGAGTTGTGTTTAAGAGGTATAGCATTTTAATTTTACAAAATAAAAAGTTTCGGAGATTGGTTCCACAACACTGTAAATATACTTAACACTATAGAACTGTAAATTTTAAAAATAGATAAGTTGATAAATTTTATGTTATGTACATTTTACTACAATTTAAAAGAAAAGAGGCTAGGTATGGTAGCACATACTTGTAATCTTAGCACTTCAGGAGACCAAGGCAAGAGGACTGCTGTGTTCAAGGGTTTGAGACCAACCTGAACAAGAGCAAGACCCTATCTCTACAAAAAATTGAAAAACTAACCAGGCATTGTGGTGGTCACCTATAGTCCCAACTACTCGGGAGGTTGAGGCAGAAGGACCACTTGAGCCCAGGAGTTTAAGGTTGCAGTGAGCTATGATAATGCTGCTACACTCCAGCCTGGGCAACAGAGTGAGATTTTGTCTCGAAAAAAACAAAAAGGAGAAACGGGAGGGTGGGGGAGGGCCTGGAACACACTGACCTCAAGTTTCTGGCTTTTGACACTGGATAGATGTAAGGCCATTCCCTGAGACAGTGGCATTGGAAGAAGACAAATTGGAGGTGGGTGGAATCTGTGATGTCAGATTAACTGAGATGAATTATATGAGAATACCTAGCCCAGTGCTACGCTAGCCAACCTAGTAAGGCCCCAAGAAATGTTTATCACTTATCTACCACCCAATCTTCTTAGATTCACTGTCCCATAACTTACTTTTAAGTTCAACTTCAAAGAAAAAAGGTTTTTGTTACATCCTTTCTTTTCTTTTTTTTTCCTGAGACAGGGTGTCACTCTGTTGCCTGGGATAGTAGCATAAGAGCGCAGTGGCATCATCAGAACTCACTGTAGCTACAGACTCCCAGACCCGAGTAAGCCTCCTACCTTAGCCTACTGAGCAGCTAGAACTATAGGTACATACCAGCACATCTACCTCCATCTAATTTTTAAATATTTTGTAGAAATGAGGCCTCACTATGTTACTCAGGCTGGTCTCAAACTCCTGGTCTCATGTGATCCTCTTGCCTCGGCCTCTCAGGATGCTAGAATTATAAGCATGAGCCACTGTGCTCAACATTTTTTCCAAGAGGTTTTTGCTATAATTACTCAATAAGAGCCAAACTAATATTAACAATACCATACCCGTCAATGGTTACTTACGTGTACTTCAGAATGCCTTCCAGTTTTGATGTCCAGATAATAACACTTTTGTCAGCTGATCCAGAAGCAAAGCGCTGACCTAAAAAAGTGTTTTTAAAAAGAAAATTCTCATATTTATCTTAAGCAGCATTTCCCAGAAAGAATTTCTTAGAAAACTAGTTCTTTAAGGTATCTAATAAATGTAAATGTAGCTTCTTCTCTATTACTTCTTATCAGCAGTCAAGATGTTTGGGTTCCAAACCTACTCTGTCTGGCTCAAAGTAAACAAAGATCTACTGAGGGCCTACTACACGTAGGAATCATTTTCCATGCTAAGGATCAAGTAATGATTAAAATGCATATGGATCGCTACTTCATGAAGTTTAGTACAGTGGAAGAAGTAGGTGTTAAATTAATTCAATGCAAATACAGCGTAGTAAGAAAAAACATGAATCCTATGAAAGAAATAAGGGGATCTAGTTTGCTTTTTGATTTATATTTTTCTTTTACTTGACAAATGATAATTGTACATATTTATAAGGTAAAAGGTGATGACTGATATAGGTATACACTGTAGAATGACTACATGAACCTAATTAACATATCCATCACTTCAGATACTTTTTTTATAGTGAGAACATTAAAAATCGGTTCTTTTACCATTTGTGAGTTATACACTATTATTAACTATGATCACCATGCTGTGTGACAGATCTCAGAAACCTACTCTTCTTGTCGGACTGAAACTTTGTACCCCTTGGTCACCATCTCCTAGGGGACCTAATTACATGAGGGACGGCTTCTCTGAGAATGAGGCTCTTTCATGGATACTGAAAGGCTGGGCAGAGCTCAGACAAGTGCAAAGAGAGAAGACCCATCCCCGTGGACAGAACAGAAATGCAAAGGCCCCAAAGCAGGAAAACCCTAGCCTGTCTGAGGGGCCAAGAGGCAGCCAGCATGGAAGAGAGGAGCGTGGCGGAAGGATCTTTAGGCACTTGGGGGCCACAGCAGAGATCTTGTTCTTTATCTTAAAGCAATGGGAAGCCAAAGAAGACTTTAAACAGGAGAGTACTAGATCAGATTTGCATTTTCACACTACCTGGGCTTTATGAAAGAATGGACTGGGAGAGAGGCGACATATACCAAGTAATTACTTATTAATTACATTGCTACAGTTTTACAAGCATTTGAAAGATGATCAGGGTATTAAGGCAGCGAATGACAGAGAATCTTCACCTGCCATGGTGGGAGATGAGGATTAAGAGGTAAGCACAGGCCAGATTTTGTACACCTTGTCAGGGATTTTTAGACTTTATTCTTAGGGCCAATCACTGCTCTCTAAGGCTCAAGGTCTTCATCTGAAACACAGAGTGATAGTAATTCCTCCTCAGAGGCTCTTTGTGGGCATGAACTAAGGTAATATCTGTAAAACACTTCTCACCGTGGCTGAAACATTAGATGTTACTTTGAGTCATAGGACACTGCTGCAAATACTAAATAAATGGAAGCCACTCTTATTTATTATTATTTCTGTCACTCATCTCTCATACTGGTAGGCAGCAGGTGATGAAACATATGGGCTCTGGGCCAAGCAAGGTGGCTCACACCTGTGATCCCAGCAATTTGCAAGACCAGGGAGGAAGGATCACTTGGCATTAGGAGTTCAAGACTAGCCTGGGAATTATATTGAGACTGGTCTCTACAAGAAACAGAAAGGTAAGCTTGCTGTAATGGCACATGCCTATAGTCCTGGCTACTTAGGGGGCCGGGGCAGGGGGATCACTTGGGTCCAGGACTTTGAGGTTAAAGTTGCAGTGAGCTATAGTAATTCTACTGCATTCTAGCCTCAGCAACAAAGTGAGACATGGTATGGAGAAAAAAAAAAAAAGTATGGGCTCTGGCCTCAAAGTCTCTGGGTCAGAATTCCTAGTGATATCACTGACGCAGTGACAAGTGGCATGTCCTAGAACAAGCTATGGAACATCTCTATGCTTTCATTTTCTCATTCTATAAACGGACACAGTAATAGTATTTACCTAATAGTTGGGAAAATTAGGTGAGAATGAATGTGTATGTGTGTGTGTGTTTGTATTCAGGTGACCCAGTCTGAACTGTGCAAGTCCTGTGACACAAGTCCAGATTTTCTTCTGCCTTGCCATCCCTGAGACAGCAAGACCAATCCCACCTCTTCCTCTTCCTCCTCAGCCTATTCAACATGAAGACAACGAGAATGAAGACTTTTATAATGATCCACTTCCATTTAATGAATAGTAAATGTATTTTTCCCTCCTTATGATTTTCTTTTTTTGAGACAGAGTCTTACTCTATTTTCCTGGATAGAGTGCCATGACATCATAGCTCATAGCAACCTCAAACTCTTGGGCTTGAGCAATCCTCTTGCCTCAGCCTCCCAAGCAGCTGGGACTACAGGTGTGCCCCACCATGTCTGACTTGTTTTTCTATTTTTATTAGAGACAGGATCTCATTCTTACTCAGGCTGGTCTCAAACCCCTAGGCTCAAGTGATCTACCTGCCTTGGGCTCCCAGAGTGCTAGGATTACAGGAGTGAGCCAACACGCCCAGCCCTTAAGTCTTTTTTTTTTGCAGTTTTTGGCCGGGGCTGGGTTTGAACCCACCACTTCCAGCATATGGGGCCAGCGCCCTACTCCTCTGAGCCACAGGGGCTGCCTTTTTTTTTTTTTTTAAAGACAGAGTCTCACTATGTTGCCCTTGGTAGAGTGCTGTGGCATCACAGCTCACAGCAACCTCAAATTCTTGGGCTGAAGCAATTCTCTTATCTCAACCTCCCAAGTAGCTGGGACCATAGGTGCCCACCACAATGCCTGGCTATTTTGTTGTTGTTGTAGTTGTCGTTGTTGGCAGACCTGGGCAGGTTTGAACCCGCCAGCTCTGGTGTATGTGGCCGGCGCCCTAGACGCTTAGCTAAAAGCACCGAGCCAAGATTTTCTTAATAACATTTTCCTTTCTCTATTGTAAAAATGCAATATATAATACATATAACATGCAAAATATGTGTTGATTGTTTATGTTATCAATAAAGCTTCTAGCCAACAATTAACTTATTAGTAGTTAAGTTTTGGGGGAGTCAAAACTTATAGACAATTTTCAACAGCCCTATCCCCCACACTGCTCAGGGATCAACTGTATACAAGTATATTGCTTAGAACTGTTCCTAGAAAAAAATATTAGGTACTATTTAAAGTCATTCTTCATAATATTTTATATTGTTTTTCTATGTCTTACCCACTTTTTATCACGGTTGCTCATTAACTTACTGAACTTAAGAGAGAAATCAGAAATAAGTAGACATAGAGAATAAAACCATAATTCAATGTATCTGTTTTCAGGTCCAAGGGGAAAAGACAAGTATAGAGGAATTACAAGTGTCATGAAGAGACAGCATGGGATACTAGAAAGAACAGGGGCTCCACAGTCAGAGGACCTGGGTCAGGCCCCGTTTGGCCACTGTCACATGTTTTAAGAAAACTATCGGCTGGCTCAGCACCTGTAGCTCAAGTGGCTAGGGCGCTGGCCACATACACTGGAGTTGGTGGGTTTGAATCCAGACCGGGCCCGCCAAACAACAATGACAAATACAATAAAAAAATAGCTGGGCGTTGTGGCAGAGCCCTGTAGTCCCAGCTACTTGGGAGGCTGAGGCAGGAGAATCGCTTAAGCCCAAGAGTTGGAGGTTGCTGTGAGCTGTGATGCCAGGCACTCTACCCAGGGCAATAGCTTGAGACTCTGTGTCCAAAAAAAGAAAAAGAAAACTACCTGCTTCAGAGGAGTGTTGGGAAGATCAAATGAGATGTGTGTGTCAGGACTCTGGGAAAGGCTATGCAGGTGCCACTGCTGACAGGTCATGCTCTGACTTCCTCCAGGGCCCTAGTGCTGTTGCAGGTCAAAGAGCCCTCTATGCTTAGAGACTCCAGAGGCCCAACACCCCTATATACCCACTGGGCCTTCTCCTAGGCCTTGGATGGGCCCAGCCCAAGTTCCTCAAAGGCCAGAAGGATGAAGCACAACCAGTTCAGCTCTTCAGGCTCCCTCATCACAGATCTCCCAATCATATTACCATGAACTTAAACTCAAGCCCACATATAAAGACAAAGTGTGACAACCAGGGCACAACATCTACAATGAAGCAAAAAAATCCTGTTATCTTTGGGCCAACTGCTACATGACCTTAGCAAGTCAATTGACTTTTCTAGGTCTTTATACAGGTTGCAAGTGAAGAGACTGGGTGAAATCAGACTAAAACTATATGCACAAAATTTTGTAGATACATAAATTACACGCACTTTTCTAGAGAAGGACCTGTAGCTTTCACCTGATTCTCAAAGAGGTCTGTCATCCAAAAGAAGTTAAAAACCCGGGTACTGAATAATCTCCAACAGTCCCTCAAGCACTGTAACATTCAGACTCTGACTTCTCAGCAATGACCACAGAATAGAATCTTTATTCCTATATCCATTTGACACATGAGGAAACTCAGACTCACAGGGACTTAATAATCAGCTCAAACTCACAGAACTTTTGGTGTTGAGCTAGGGTTAGAACTCAGACTGTCTCATTCTAAAGCCCCCGTGTTCTCCCCACTAATCCCACACTGTGGAATAGCATGGATTTATTTATTTTTTAAATTTTGTTGTTTTTGTTGAGACTGTCTCACTATGTCACCCTTGGTGGAGTGCCGTGACGTGACAGCTCACAGCAACCTCAAACTCTTGGGCTTAAGCGATTCTCTTGCCTCAGCCTCCCAAGTAGCTGGAACTACACCCAGTTATTTTTTGTTGCAGTTGTCATTGTTGTTTTTAGCTGACCCAAGCCGAGTTCAAACCCACCACCCTTGGTATATGTGGCTGGCACCATAACCACTGTGCTACAGGTGCCGAGCCAACATGGATTTATTATTAACTCTCAACTTCATGCACCTGCCCCCCTCCCCAGCCCTCCTGGTGCACCAACTGCAATAATCCTTCAATCCCATCAGAACCTACCATTTGTCCATTGTGGTTTTCTCTCCCCTTGTTACTCACCTAACGTTTCAAGATCAATGTATATTATCACTCTTCGGTGTACACCCTCTGTTCCTCCTACTCCTTCAGACATATTTGCAAAACCACCCCTGGTTAAATCTACCTCTTCTACACCTGTATCTATACAGCTCAAAGTAGCTGGAGAAAAGACATAATCATAACAACTGATCTCACTTTTGATTCATGATTATGACCTTCAAGTGGGCCCTTCATGTCACCAGGGATCTCACTGTACCTCCAAGCTCTATTCATTCTCTCACTATCCTAGGTAGTGATTTTACACTTTTTCTTTTCTCCTCTACTCATGAATACCTCCTTTTCTATCCTCATTCTCGGCTGATCTTGCTTCCCATCTCACTGAAATAATGGAAGGAATGGAAGAGAATTTCCATGAGACTCCGGCTACCACACTGCCCACCTGCCAGACTCTGCATCTCCTACCATGCCCCTCTCTAAAGCAAACACCCCATCAACGCCCTAAATCCTATTTACTCTTGCCCACTCAACAAATTTTATCCAGAAATTCTTTCACCTCTCTCTTATATCCTCAAGTTTTCTCAGTTACAACATATCCAAAAATGAACTGCTGATCTTCCACTGTAAGCTTCCTCTCCTGTAGCCCTTCCCATCTCAGTAAGGGGCAACTCTGTCCTTTCAATTGCCCAAGTCAGAAACCTTGGAGTCATCCTTGTCCCCTCTTTCTTCACACCCCATATTCAATCTGTCAAGCAATCCTATTGGCTCCACCCTCTCCACGTAACCAAAATTTGATCATGTTTCACCCCTTCCTCTAGCCCAACAGAAGTCTAGATGATGCTTCCTCACTCATCTCCCTGCCCCAACCCTCACTTCTTGCAGGCTATATCCAATACAGAAGCTAGAGAGACCCTTTTATACATTTTGTTTGTTTTTTGAGATGGGATCTTACTCTGTCACACAGTCTGGAGCACAGTGGTGTGATCATAGCTCACTACAAATTTGAACTCCTGGGGTCTAGGGAACCTCCCAAGTCGGCCTCCAAAATAGCTAGAATTATTGTCATGTGCCACCACTCCTGGCTAATTTTTTTAATTTTGTGTAGAGACGGGTTCTTGCTGTGTTGCCCAGACTGGAGTCAAACTCCTGGCCTCGAGCAACCTTCCTACCTTGGCCTCCCAAAGTACTGAGATTATAGGAATAAGCCACCATGCTGGACAAGACAGAAGGGATCCTTTTAAGATAAATCAGATAAGATCCCTCCTCTGGTAAGAACCTTTCAGAGGTTCCCTATCTTCACTGAGAAGCAGAGCCAAAGTCAAAGTCCTCATGATGGTCCACGTGATCTGGCTACCCCACGACTGTTACCTCTTTCTCATGCCCTACCACTTCCCCTGATTCTCTCTTCCCCAGCTCCTGGCAGGCACACTCCCACCTGAGGGCCTCTGCTGTGGCTCTTCCCTCTACAAGGAGCTCTCCTTGGATGCCCACTGCCAGAATCTCACTGCCCCTTGCTCACCTGTCCCATCTCAATGAGCACACACCAACCCTTTGTTCCTCTCAATCCCCTGCTTCTGCTCTACTTTGACTTCTTCTGTAACACTTACCCCCTTCCAGCACACTGCTTAATTTACCTATTTCCTATGTTTACTGTACGTCTTCCCTCATTTACCCTTCCTCCCTCCCTTCTCTCCCCACCCCACCTAAGAATATAGCTCCATAAGGGCAGAGACCTTTGTCTCTTTTTTCTCTGCTGTATTTCAAGTATTTTCAACAGTGCCCACCACAGAGATAGCCCTCAATAAATACCTGTTGAACTAATGACTGAGTTGAAGTCTAAGCAACAATCTTCTGAACCCCCAAGCTGCATTTTGGTTTACTAAAAATAATTAAAGAATGACTAAGGAGAAAAATGAACAGCTGTGAGGCCATCACAGAGACTGCAAACCAGGAGAAGCCTCTTACCATCCTTTGCATATGCCACACAGTATACGGTGTCTTTGTGTCCCTTGAGGGGCTGAACTAAGGTGCCATCAGAGGTGTCATAAACCTGGCAAAAAAGAGACAAAAGTACAGATTACCCACATGATACCTGTTAGTCAGAATTCCTACACAGTTGTTATTGCTATTTTTGTTTTTGTAACAAAATATTTGTCAATGTTCTGCACTGCAAAACCAGAGAAAACGTGACTTAAAGTTGGGTAACCAAGAAGTGGAGGTCTAATTCTATATATTATGTGACCAGGAACGTACCACTAATCCTCATGAATCAAAGGTTCAATTACTTACTCTATGAAAATTCTCCATAAATTTCATTCTTTCATGAATTTGGATATATGACAAGTCTAGGCAGGCCTCCTAAATAAAACCAGCACATACAAAGAGCCAGCTACAACATGATTACATTTTAGTGCTAGCCCTGCCCCCACCCCCACCCCCACCCCCACCCCCCCCCCCCGGTATATCAACATCATAAAGAGATATTTCATATCAAGAGTTTGAAAGTCACAGCCTGAACTCTGTGTGCAAGTAGGAGGGATGTAATGCGAATTTAGGATATTTGGATAGCTGTGTAACATCCATCAGTATGTGGAGATTTAAAAAAATAAACCATCTGAGAAATCAAGGCGAAACTTTCCAAAACGGTTAGACTGTTGGAAAAGATAACCTCTGAAGAAAAACTAAAAGGATTTGGATTGTTTACTCTGGAGAGAAGCAGTCTGCAGAACAATTTAACCCTGTTTTAAGATTATGTAGTTACCATACAGAGAATGGAAATTAGTCAGTCTGCTTATCTAGAGACAACAGAAATAGGAAATGGATTTACGCAGGAGGAAGGAGAGATCATACAAAAGTTTTTAGGTCAAACATAAAGAGTTTTCTGAAAATTACTTTTATATACTAGAATAGGTTCCAAAGGGAACTTATGTTCTTTGAAAATATGAAGAATAGGCCGGGAATAGTAGCTCTTGCCTGTAATCCTAGCACTCTGGGAAGCCAAGACAGGTGGATTGCTTGAGCTCGTGGGTTCAAGACCAGCCTGATCAAGAGCAAGATCCCATCCCTAAAGGAGGCTGAGGCTGAGGAACTGCTTGAGCCTAGGAGTTTGAGGTTGCTGTGAGGTATCACACCATGCCATGGCATTCTACCCAGGGTGACAAAGTGAAACTCTGTCTCAAAAAAAGAAAAAGAAAATAAAGAGAAGAAAAAAAAAAAGAAAATATGAAGAATAGGATAGCATCCATATGGAACTGTTCAGGTAGGTCAGGTAAGCCAGTGCGTAAAAGTTGGGGTCAGGCTTAGCGCCTGTGGCTCAAGCAGCTAAGGCGCTAACCACATACACCTGAGCTGGTGGGTTCAAATCCAGCCTGGGACTGCCAAACAACGACGGCTGCAACCAAAAAATAGCCATGTGTTGTGGCAGGTGCCTGTAGTTCCAGTTATTTGGGAAATGGAAGCAGAAGAATCACTTGAGCTCAGGAATTAGAGGTTGCTGTGAGCTGTGATGCCACAGCACTCTACCCAGGGTGACAGGGTGACAGCTTGAGGCTCTGTCTCAAAAAAAAAAAAAAAAGTTGGGGTCAGGGAGCACCTCCAGTCCTGTTGCTTGAATTATTCTGGGGACAAATGTGAACTGACACTAGCCCAGTTTTAAAGGCATTTTGATTATTTTCAATTCTTTCATGGGTGTCTCAAAGTAAAAAGGGAAAGATTAATGATCCAAAGGAGGTATTGTTCACAGGTTCCTATCTGATAGACAGTTTGCTTATCAGTTTTTAAGCTCGTTTCCTTCCCTATTAAAAAGTAATGATTAGTTTTCCCATAGCCTTTTTTATCTCAAAAAAAAAAAATCAAATTTCAAAGTACTTACAAGAGGGAGGGGAGAAAAAAAGCACTTAAGAAAGAAACTCAGACAAAATCCTACCAGCAATTTGTTTCCTGCAGCCAAAATCAGTTGAGTTCCATCAGGCTTAAATGCGAGGTCATATATACTAAACAGGAGACAAGACAAAAAAACAATTAGGAACCAAAATGATGAGGTCTGCTAATGGCCAGGAAAGCAAACTTTATTACCATTATGAAACAATAAGTATGCTTGAAGGAGAAAAATAATGGCTAAGAATTACATTTGATTGCAAATACCATTCAACTACCACAACTTGGCAGTCCATTCAATCATAATCCACTCTACAGTTAGCTCTAGGTCCCAATTTCCTTTTGTCCAGAAGCCAGAGGCCAGAAATGATTCAAAGGGTCAACAGTCGAAGGCACTAACTCTTCTAATAATACCATAAAGTCTAAACAACCTTGGCCAGGGGCGGTGGCTCATGCCTGTAATCCTAGCATTCTGGGAGGCTAGGCAGGAGGCTCTCTTGAGCTCAAGACCAGCCTGAGCAAGAGGGAGACCCCGTCTCTACTACAAATAGAAAAAAACTGGTGGGGCTTGGTAGCTCACACCTGTAATTCCAGCCCTTGGGAGGCAGAGACAGGTGGATTGCCTGAGGTCATGAGCTTGAGATCAGCCTGAACCAGAGCAAGAACCCCATTTAAAAAAAATGGCCAGGCATTGTGGCAGGCACCTGTAGTCCTAGCTAATTGGGAGGCTGGGGCAAAATAATTGCTTAAGCCCAAGAGTTTGAGGTTGCTTTGAGCTATGACACCACAGCACTCTACCAAGGGTGACAAAATAAAACTCTGTCTCAAAAAAGAAAAAGAAAAAACTTAGCTGGGCTCAGTGGTTCACGCCTGTAATCCTAGAACTCTGGGAGGCTGAGGCGGGTGGATAGCTTGAACTCACAGGTTCAAGACTAGCTTGAGCAGAAAGCAAGACCTCATCTCTACTAAAAAAAAAATAGAAAAACTGAGGCAAGAGGACTGCTTGTGCCCAAGAGTTGGAGGTTGTTGTGAGCTATGACTCCACAGCAGTCTATCCAGGGTGATGGCTTGAGACTCTGTCTCAAAAAAAAAAAAAAAATTTTTGCTGGGCATTATTGGGCACCTATAGTCTCAGCTACTCAGGAGGCTGAGACAGAAGGATTGTTTGAGCCCAGGAGTCTGAAGTCGCTGTGAGCTAGGCTGATGCTGTGGTGTTCTAGCCTGGGCAACAGAGACTCTGTTTAAAAAAAAAAAAGTAGAGACAACTTGAGAGAATGGGTGAGGGCTAGCAAACCCACACAGACACAGATACTCATTGAGTGCCTATTACCTGATAGACTGGAGGCTAGCGTCAGCCTCCCGGTCCAACACATATGGGTGGATCATAGTCCCTCCCTGCCCTCAAGGACATCACCATCTAGTAGAGAATGTGAATCAGAAACGTTCACAAAAAACTACTATATGTCATCAATGCTGAGGTATATGGCTGTTCACATTTCTCATCTCTAAGGCTAGGATGTATCTTATAATCGATGATGTGTCAGTTTAACTGGCAGAAGCATTTTTGCTTCTTATGATATGCAAAATATCGGCAGTTTATAATTAATGACATCTTAGATGCGATGAGATACAGCATAATACTATAATAAAGGCTTTAAGCGATACACTAAAACATGTATTACAGGACTCAAAGGAGGAATGTTTTTAACGTACAGATAAGGCAGAAAAGGATGGCTGAGAAAGCTTGAGTGCAGCCATTTTGGCCAATACCAGATTCTAACTGTTGCAGGAAGACAAGGCCCAATGGAGAGAAAGAGCATCCAAACACCATGTTTATAAGAGGAAGGGCTTTATTTCAGCCGGGAGAGCGAGGCACAGAATAATTCAAAATGGCCATGTACTCCGACTGGCTCAGTTATCTCCTTTTTATCCCAGTCAGAAAGTTCCAGCCCACAGGTACTGTTCTCATTGGTCAGTGTGAATCGAGCTAGAGAAGCGACTCCAGCTTTCATAGAACTGCTGGCATTCACAGAAGGGGAGGCAAGCGTCAGCCTCCAGGTCCCAGGAAGTTAAGTTTACAAATTCCTAAGAGCTGAGTACTGAGTCACTACGGGGAGGACCTGGAAAGTGCATCCTTGGGGTCTCCTTGCGATGATCTCTGTTCTCTTAGACCTTACTTTTTCCAGGTATCCTCTCTCATAACTACCCTGAACAAGGAAGTTGCTAGCATGTGACAGCCCAGGACCACTGAAGGATGGATGAATTACTAAGCTGGATGCCTTGCAAACTGTTGGGGCTACCTTTCAGTGACAGCAGTTTATGACTGACCTTTATGGTCTGACCTCAGGACAATGCTGATCACATATGGGATTTCTGGACACACAAAAATGTTACCATTGCCCCATAAGGTGTCCCCTTCCTACTCAGGAAAAGACCCCTACTCTGTCTGTAGAGTAGGATCCGTTGTCTGTCTCTCTAAATAAACTTCCCTATAGCTAGTTGGCTTGTTCTTGAATTCTTTCCGGTGTGAAGCTAAGGACCCACTTGGTGAGTTCAGAGGGCTTTCCTCCCTTCATTGAGACACACCCTACATTGTTTTGATTTGAGAAAAGGATCAGAAAAAGATTCAGGAAGAAAACAATATTTGAAAAAGGTAGGACTTTTGAGACATGTAGGAATAGAGTGGGTAGGTAGGTAAAACATTTCAGAGAGAAAACAGAACAGCAAAGCCATGAAGGTGGGGAATAGCAAGTAATCTAAATAATCTAATTGACTGTGTGTAGAGAGAAGGAAATCTAGAAAAACAGGCTGGAGACATATTACAAATATTCTTAAATGCCCCAGGCTGAGGATTTCATTGGTTCAGATGACTCTAGAAAGAACCAAGACAGCAGTGTGAAAGCAGCCTATTATAAAAGTTTAGAACAGGATGAAACTTGCCTGGTACTTGTCGGTAATCTAAAAATACACTCTCACTAACAGTACTTGGAGCCCTCACCCAAGTGCTGTGCTGAGCTCTTCAAATACAGTATTTTATTTCATCCTTATACTAATTCTATGAGATAGAGATTATTACTCTATTATAGATAAGGACATCATGGCTCAGAGAGGTCAGATATCTCATCCAGTGTCACATGACTGGCCAGTGAAAGGGCCAGGATTTCAACTCAAGACTCTAGTCTCTGTGCTGTTAACCATTATACACACTGCCTTTTACCCCCTATTTTGTTTTTTTTTTGAGACAGAGTTACTATGTCACCCTCAGTAGAGTGCCATGGCATCACACCTCACAGCAACCTCAAACTCTGGGACTTAAGTGATTCTCTTGCCTCAGCCTCCCAAGTAGCTAGGACTACAGGTGCCCGCCACAACACCTGGCTAGTTTTTCACTGTAGTTGTTGTTTGGCAGGCCCAGGCTGGGTTCGAACCCACCAGCTCCAGTGTATGTGGCTGGCACCCTAGCCACTGACCAACAGGCACCGAGCCCCTGTCTGTTATCCACCGCGCCCTGTCTGTTATCCTTAACACTTTAAATATAATAGTAGCTAACATGTACTGAGTAGATTTATCACTGTGTGTATCAGGTGTGAGCTAAAATAAAATCCTAAGGCTCCCCCCCAGCCAGTGGCTAACTGACTGGACCCCCTAAGACTGAGTTGCTAGCCATGAGAAAGCACCTCAGACATGCCTCATCTCGTCTCCCTCCTTTTCTTAGAGATGTCCTCTATGACTCATTAACAGGCCTAAGGCAAGACCTACCTGCAGGTCCTCGGTAGACATAACAAACCACTGTCTCTGATTAACAGACATTTTATCTTAACTCAAGCATTCCTTTTCCCTAACTCCTGTTCGATTTGACAAAGCCTAACTCTTTCAGCCACCATTAAGCATGCCCCCCTCACATGGAGATGGCCCACCTTTTCAGGCCAAACCAATGTGCATGTTCCATGTATTGATTTATGACTTTACCTGTAATTTCCGTCTCCTTGAAATGTATAAAACCGAACTATAACCCCACCACAGTGAGTCCACTTGCTCAAGGCTGCTTGGGTATGGACCTGGGTCATGGTCCTCAAATTTGGTTCAGAATAAACCTCTTTATTTTACAGAGTATGCCTTCTTTTCTGTTAACATAAGTATAGTTTAAATGCTTTGTATGTATTACTCAACCTCAAACAACCCTATTTTGCAGATGAGAAAACCAAGGTGATAACTTTCCTAAAATAAAACTACTGGAGGTGGAGCCAGCATTCAAACCCAGGCAATCAGCCTGGAAGACTATCTTCTTTTTTATTTTTTTAAATCATATGTATATATTTTTATATTGGGGGAGGGGATAGAAAAGAAAGCAGCCCCATGGCTCGACACCCGTAGCACAGTGGTTACAGCACCAGCCACATACACTGACAGTGGCAGGCTCAAACCTGGCCCAGGCCAGCTAAACAACTACAACAAAAAAATAGCCAGGGCTCGGTGCCTGTGGCTCAAGTGGCTAAGGCACCAGCCACATACACCTAAGGTGGGGGGTTC